>JAOTQH010275135.1:0-10486 GCA_025631255.1 Cornus kousa
CTGCATACCCACCCCTTTATACCCATGTCACTTCTCATCCGAATCTGATGTGGGACAAGTCCCCCCTTGTAACAGTAATCCAAATATTAAATGGTAACACTATTTTCAGGATTCAATTAAGCTAGATTCAATATGTTCATGGATTCAATTAAGTTAGATTCAATATGTTCATAGAATGACACCGTCTATGAACTAATGTATTAATCTCCGTCCAATAACACATATAAATATATATATAGATATTGAATGTATTCACGTGAAATTTTTAGAATTTCATAATTTGTTATTTAAAAGTTGGTTGGAATTTCAATTCCGATTGTCAAATCATAACCGGAATCCGGAATGAAAGTTTAAAATTTCATCGGAGCGACGGAGCCTCACCGAAATTTGGGTTCGTTGCCGGCACCTCACCAGAAACTTCATCGAAATCCAGTTTTGGTTGCTGGAAATCTCATCAGAGTTTCACCGGAATTCCTCCAAAGTCTGGTACCTTTGTAATGGGCCCACCTCAAGCCTTTTATAGTGCTCCCAATTGAATTGGGTTTAAATGTGGTCATTAATCCAAGATCAACCATTTTCCTATGTTCAACTGCCAAGATTGCTCAATCTGCCACTATCGCATAATGAATGGTCCAGATCGCTTGATCATGTAACCTCTTGAGCAACCCAATAGTCTCGTGAGATCCGAAGACTATGGTCATATATGATCAGTCACGATTAAGAAACTGAAACTCCCAATATCTATCTACCAATTCGACAACTTGTTTGTTTTGTTATAAAATAGAAAATAAGTTTATATTAAAAACATTTTTAACATTCCAACATAAATAAGACTATGAGAGTTCAAAACTCTATATATACTAATCTCAATTATAATATTATATGAACATATTTGTTGATTCATAATAGTGGAACTATAAATGTTATTTTTTTAACTCAATCTACAAAAAATTTCATTGGCGTTTTAGTTATTTGGTGTAATTAATATTTTGAATTTATTAATAAAAAATACTCCGAATGAAATAGGCTGCAGGGATCTTGTCTGGTCGCGTTTATGTTACTCGTTACACCATTAAATGTACCCTAATTATTACACAAATCGGTTGAGATATTTTTGTTAAATCTAAATGGAGTTGTGATGAGTTGTAAGGGGGCTAGCGCTGTGGACAAACCTAATAAATGCAAATTATATTATCCAAAAAATTAAAGAACTTTTGTATTTCAATACAGTTGGTATGAAGAGATCGTGTCACAAACTTTCCCTTACCTGTATACAGTATATAAAAATTAATATCGTTTATATTCCCATGATAAAAGCAGCAAATGTTATTTGTTGAGGAATCAATTGTGGTGTTGTGATCTTAAAAAAAAATATAAATTGTGGTGTTGTGATATTGGAGAAAACTAACAACACAAAGAAAAAGTAATATTATGTAAAACAAAATGTTTTGCGTTTTGGATACGTGACCAACTAATTGGCGGTGTAATCTAATTTAAATGATGTTGCAAGTTAACAGAATTGTAATTTTATATAATTAATATTCACTCTGCCCACTTTATTTGCTACTACTTCTCCCCCAATTGAGTAGGCTAAGTAGTTTATTTCAAAATTTTCATTGGCATTTTTGTTATTTACCCTAATTGATATTTGTGATTTATTAATAAAAGAATTATTAAATAGGTTATTACAAGGATCTCGTCAAACAAAATTAAGCCACAACATTTGTATAGTGATTTTTTATTTTTACTTTTGTGGAAATAGCTTTCTACTCAGGTCCTTTTATTTCTAGAGAAAATAAAATTTCCACCTGACCTTGTTCGTGTGTCAATCTTCTATAAAATTTTCAGCTCAGCACCAACAAAATGAACAGAGTGTCAATTTTATCAAATGAAGAATTGTTTAATTTGGAAAGTCCAAAATGTGCTACCATAAATTTTTTTTTTTACTTTTTTAGTTGGTATTTACACAAATGTCTTTACTGATGTTTGAACTCATGATCTATTTTTGAAAAGTAAGAATATGATACCGTTTGGTCACGGATCTGCTGGTCATACAAGTTTCAATTTCATTAATTAACATTTTAGTTATTTGACCTCAATGATATTTTTAATTTATTAATAAAAAATAATTTTAAATAGGAGTCGATATTAGATGCTCCAAGGTTTCTCTTCATTCAATGAATTTATAATTTTCTACTTGAATCAAATTTATTAAGCTAAGCTTAGATCAGTAAGCTTTCTCCGTGGTCCTTCTAGCTGATCAAGTCCAGATATTTAAACGGCATGAGTGGAGCAGCAACTCTCCAAGAGATTACTGTATTTTTCTTTTTTTTTTTTAAGAAATGCAAGGCTTCGTCCCATGTAATTCTTGAGGACCCACCAAGAAGGCACCTCGATCACTTTATTCTTTCTTGTTATGCTACTATTATGAAAATCAAACACATCTAAATCATTGATATTTCGTTGTTTTCTTCTTCCATATCCTCAAACAAACCACCTCAAGCTTCACGGGCTCCCAAAATTAATTTCGAAGGGACCTTTGCATGGGTGTTTTTCTCACAACAATACCTCGTGACAATTGTTTCGTTTAGTGGTAATAAATTTAACATGCTGATAACTTCAAATATATATAATTTTTGTTTAGTTTTTGTTTTTTTCTTTCTACTATCTCAAAATGCATAACTAACCCATTCATTTTGTTCCAAGTAATGATGAGTGTACCATGAAATTTTATAGCCCAACACTTAGAAGTTTGTTGTTAAAATATAAACAATCACTCGTTGTTAAGATATAAACTACTATTAACGCAGAACACCGGATAGACGAGAATTGGAAGAAGAACAGAACGAAAGATGAGCTAGTTGATGAAAGAGGAAAGGATCAGTGGTACGTTAACATATCAGCGGTTTAGATATGTTTGGCTTTCAAGCGTCGAGCTAGCAAGAGATAAAACAGAAAAAGAGAGGGTATTTTTGTGTTTTTAATTAATATCTAATTAAAAATATAGTTAGAGTGTTTGAGGAGAATATTGGAACCCTATAGGTTTTTACTAAAGGAATTCTCATATATTGCCTTCCATTTGGGAAATGTTATATTTCACGAATTTTTGTAATTTTATCATGAACTAGGTGCCTGCTTATTTGTCAATTTATTTTGTTGTTTATTTGTATTTTAAAATTAGAATTTTAATATAAGAAATATTTAATATAGGAATGGAGAGAAAAAGTAGCAAAACTTATAATTATGGAATCCAAATCATAATATAACTTAGTAACTTGAATTCAATCTTGTCAGTATATATATCTTCGTTTGAATGACTTTTTTTATTAAATCTTTAAATAATTAAAACTAGAAACTACATGAATAAGTAGTGATCTCTTTCTACTAAATAAAAATCTTAATTTAGATAATTCACTTGAAAACTTTTTATAATTATATTTTGATTTGATATTTTTTAATTACGATACACTTGTATATATATTGAAAAATATTAGTAGAGGAAAACAAATTAACGATAGAGAGAGAAAACCTAGTGTAATTATTTGTTATTTCTTTTTCCTTCAATTGACAATTCATTTAGTTCAGATTTTGCTAAAATAGAAAACGCAAATGCATAAAAGACTACAGCGTAATATGTATTAAATTAGAGGCCATTAATATATTTTTAGCTATTGTCACATCAAATTCAAAGATCACATCTCGAATTTTAGTTCGATATATATAGCATTGCTCCACACATTATAGTTTAACACCACTCAACCTAGCCTATTTATTTTTAAAAAAATAATAATAAATTTGGAGACTCAGCCTATTTATTAAACAAATTAGTCATAGCATAATACTTGTTTAAATAATAGTTTGTATAGTGCCCATATATATTTGTGTCAACAGCACATGACACAAATAATAACGAAATCATGTTTGGATTTGGCATAATTAACACCAAATGTCACCCTTCTTCAAGGCAACATGTGAGTATGCATTGAGAAATCTAAACGGAGTTGACTTTCAAGTTTCAAAAATAAAATAAAAAATCTAAACGGAGTTGAGATGAGTTATGGGAAGAAATTTGCATCGAATCAAAATGGAGTTGCGATGGATTGTACAAACACGTGGACAATCTAAAATGCAAATTATATTGTTGAAGAAGAATTTTAGCATGTCAATGCAATTATAGAATGAAAGAGATAAGTCACAACTTATACCTTACCTTGTATCTATAAAATAATAGAGACTTTATGAACATGATAAAAAGAAAACATATGTTATTAGTTGAGGACTCCATTATTGTGATATTGGAGAAAATTAAATTGTCAAGTAAAGATGAATTCAATATTTCTCTGATCAAATAGTTTCTATTGGGGTGCCGGTATTTAATGGAATTATAACTTTTGTTTTTATTCTTATTCGTTAATAAAAGTTTTCTTAGTAGATGAATAGGGTTGTATGAAAATTTCAGTTGTTAATGAATACACTCCGTAATGAATGCACTTTGTTTATCTTTTTTTCAAGTATTCAATAGTTTATTTTTTATTTTTTTATTTCTTTAAATAGTTGAGCAAATTTATCAAGGAGAAAGAATGTACAATGATAGCCCAATAGTAGTCCCATATAAAAGAAATCAGTAGATAACATTAACCATAGCCCAAAAATGCAAAAACACTCTAAACGGGAGGATGCACTTGTTGAAAAAATAATAATAATAATAAACATGACAAATACAAAATATAATTTTTTTAAGAATAAAAAAATTGATTAATAATATTTTAATTAAATATAATCACAAATATACATAAGTAGAAATTTTTTGAAAAAGGAAACAAAAATTAGAAAAGGAAAAATATATAGTATACTTGAAGAAGGGGATATATGTAATTTTTTTTTTTCAAAAAAAAATTAGAAGAATTTAAAAATTTTAGTGAGCGCTATTTAAAATTACTATATAAATATATATATATATATATAGTAAAAATATGTAGTTATGTATAGTAGGCTGGATCAAGGTGAGGGGCCGTACCCAGTAAAGTGTCTGTGATGATGAATATGTAAGCATTATGCGAATGGCAGTGTTTGAAGACTCCCGCTTCACACAAAGCAACTTCCGTCAAACTAGTTCCATAATTCTGCTAAGAACCCGGTTTGCTGATGAAGATATGCCTTGGAAGCTAGAGTCTGAAATTTCTTTCCTTCCAAATGCTATAGATTATCGATGCGATGCATAATTTGCAATTTTGCACAGACATACCCAACAATTTTTGGAACTGTCTTTGCAGTGGTGAGAGGACCATGCAATGAGATCATTCCCGCTAGAAGGCATAAAACGAAATCCACCTTTCTGTTGGATGAACTTCCAAATTGGTTTAGAGAACAAATGAGTGTGAGTCAGGATCAACAAAGATAACAGAAGTTGGACCAGTGGTAATGAAACAGGCTCTGACACACATGCATTTGTAGCTTTTCTAGTAAGGCTAGCCACAGTATGAAGCAATTTGGTGTGAAGGGTTTAAACCATGCTAATTAAGTGAGCCCAGTCTGCCAAAATTGGAGGCGTTGCAAGAACTCTAAGAGTGTGTGCTTAGGAGAATTTTTGGCTAGGAGAGTGATACCAAGATACATGATCCTCTCTTAGTGCAGATAAGGAAGGAAGCTCGTCAATATTATTTAAAGCAGGTAATAACCTGTGGAGGTAAATAACCTGAGGAGAAAAGATGGACATGTCCAATCGTCCATGACCCTTCAGAAATGAAAGGGCTGACTTTGGCGTTTTGGCCTATGATAAAAGTGAACATAACTTGTTATTTTATGCTTAAAAAATAAATATTTAATTAAGGTTTTTTACTAGTTAAGTGTTCTTAGCCTTACTTTTCATGTTTTATAGGGGTCAATTTTGAAACGAAAAGAAAAGAGAAAATAGAACAAAAAGTGAGAAATTATGGCCGCAAAAGGGATGGAGAGTTTATTTATAGTTGAAAAAGGACACCAAAATCTTTATAGTTGAGATGGTCTAATGTACAATCAACTTTTAAGAGGTCTGAAGTTCAAGACTTGGGTGGAGCATAATTCATCTTATTTTTTCAAATTCAATTTTAAGCACCATCAAATCAGCAAAATTTGTATCAGGAGCAAATATCAGCTCAAGTGGGTAGATTTAAATGTATTTTTTATTTTCTTTTATTTTTCCTCATTTAATTTATTTTTTAAATTCTTCTTTTCCTCCAAGTGTTCCCTTATAAACTCTATAAATATGGACACTCAAAAGTAGAGAAGGACGTACAGAGTTAGTGAGAGATAGAATAGACTTAAAAGTTTTATTGTCTTGCATATTTTTCTTGTAATTTTTTTCATTCAATGAGAAACATTTTTATTTCTCTGTGTTTATTTTTTGTTTGAATGCTAGCTTAAACATTCCCTCTCAAGGGACTAATGAAACCACTACGGCTCAAATATAAATAAGTCTCTTTTATTTCTTGTGTAAGTTTTCCTCTTGAGAAATTTTTTATTTTTTATTTTTATTCTGAGTTTTAGATTTTTTAAAAAAATATGTAGGGAGGATTATTCGTGTTTGCCAAATAATGGTAATTCGGAGAATGTATACTTCTATCTGACAAAAATATATCGGATTAAATAAAAAAAAATGTTCTCTCATAAATAAATAAGTGTTATTTAACGTAGATTTTTCCTTCATCTTTCCAAGCTGTAATTGGATTGATAAAGTGAGTTGCTTACTGGAGGAAAAATTTACATTAAAAAAAAAATGAAATTTACTCATATGTGGTGGTGGATTCTCCAATACTTACAACTATTCAATTTTAATGTTATTTTCATAATTAAAAAATCAAAAGTTGTTTTAAATTTTTTTTCCAATTTGTTTAATTAATGGTTTGACTTTGAGTTCACAACGAAATCTCATCTTGAATGTGTGCTTCTACGCTACTTTTTCTGTACAATTTTTCGTTAAGTATTTCCAAATTTTTTCTTTATTTTTGTACTACGTGTAGAGAAAAAATTCATCATGTCTACACTAGTGAGCCTGAATTGAAGATACTTGTTGAAATAACATTAACTCTGTCTGCAAGGGGGCTGAGATGTATCCAATTATCATGCCAAAAGGATGTTAATTAGTTCACTATTGCCCAGTATGTGGTGCTGCTTGATGAATGGTCTAGCTAATGTTCTGAGCTGCAACATTTTCCTCCATATGAGGTTTGGTGAGGTACATTGACCACCCAAAAGCTCTTGTCTTTAAGCAGATTACCATTTATCCAATCCACCCATAAATTTTTGTGCCTCTCATTAAAGTATAAATGTTTTGATCCACAGTTCAATATTTGGGAATCCCAGACCACCCACTTCCTTATTCTGGCACACTCTGCCATCACATATTTGCTTTATGGTGATTCATGTCCACACATGACCAGAGGAAAGCACCATGAATGCTATCATTGATGGTCTTTTTCGGAAGCCAAAAATGCCAGTTCAATTATGTGTGAAACCCATTAGAGTAAACTTGATTAACTGAAGTCTGGTCGCATATGAGAGGGTTTTGATGGTCCAGTGAATGATTCTATTCAATATTTTGTCCACCAAAACTTAACAATCTAATGTTTTCAGTCCCTTTGATATAAGAGGAACTCTTAAATGCTTAATAGGGAGAGACCCTCTCTGAAGCCCAGTAGTTGTAAGCTTTGAAGCTCAGTTGCAGGTCTAATACTAGAGAGATAGACATTACTTTTGTTGCGATCAATTGTGAGACCAGTTGTAACGACTCACTCCACCACATGGTATGATATTGTCTGCTTTGGGTTTGAGCTCGTATGGTTTTACTTTTAGGCTTTACTCCAAAAGGCCTCATACCAATTGAAGTGACACACCTACATATAATCACTTTACCTTTTCCTTTCTCAGGAAATGTGGGATTGTACACCCGTAGCTCGCCAGTGTAGTAGCCTGTTAGTGTCTCGCACTCGTCCACGGCACACCTGCCCACAAGATCATCACAATCCACCCCCCTTGGAGGCCCGACGTCCTCGTCGGCACACTTCTGGCTGGGTCAGGCTCTGATACTATTTGTAGCGACCCATTCCACCATATGGTATAATATTGTCCGCTTTGGGTCTGAGCCCGCACGGTTTTACTCTTGAGCTTTACCCTAAAAGGCCTCATACTAATTGAAGTGACACACCTACATATAAGCACTTCACCTTTTCTAGTAAATGTGGGATTGTACACCCGCAGCTCACCAGTGTGGTAGTCTGTTAGTGTTTTGCACCCGGCCACGGCACACCTGCCCACAAGGTCACCACAAATTTATTTTATCGGCAAATTCTAATTTTCTAATATGTAAGTTACTATATATTTTTTGCAATTTTGTTTATAATCTTATGTACATGTATATTTTGTATTTTTGTAAATTTTGTTTATAATCTTACATTTACCTAGCTTGTCCCCACCCATTTCCATCCCTTCTACTAGAGAACCCATTGCTCCATCTGATGATCAGCTTCAGGAAGCCTTTGGAGATGAAGAATTCTCTGCGCATGATGAGGTTATGGCAACAACATTACAGCTTCAAGAGTACAAGAATGTGGTAGCCAAAGATCTTGAAGACATTAATAAAGCCTTTGAAGTTCTTTAAAGGGACAACTTCCTACTCTGACAGCAATTGAACTAGCTGGAACCATCTGCTGACCAGGGAAGGAAGCTCAGGGAAGCCATTTCTCATGTTGAGGAGACTATGCTACGTACTCTGTAAAGAGATCAAACAGTTGAAGAAGAAGGTCCTAGAGTTAAGCTCTAACAACCCACTGAAAGAGATTTCCCAGCTTTAAGGCTACCATATCATGTTCAGCGAGGGCTTCTCCAGCTCCATCTGTGGATGTTAGGGTTCAAGGTGTTCTACACGCGCCACCATCTGCAAGTTTCCCTTTAAGACCCCAAGGTTGAAATTCAAATCCTACTCACAATTCTCGTATGTCTTCACAATTCTGGTATGTCTTCTTCTACTTTTTCTGTGGACAATGGCTCTGACCCCTAATCAAACACTAGTTTGGGAAATAAGGCTGCAGACTATGTATTTGCCATACTCAACCCTTCTATATATTGTGCTACCACCTAGCCAACCTATGCTACTAGCCGGTCTCAACTAGCATGTTATTCCATATTCCACCACCTTATCTCTGTTATCTACTATCTTACCTAGCAGCACATCCACGCACACACCCATACCTTCTTCTACTAGCTAGGACTTAGTGAAATGTGGTGAAGAGCAACCAGTCCCCTATCGATTTTGAGTTCTTTGATCTGACATCCATAACATTGGAGGGAACTAAAGCTCTCATTGAGCACCCCAAAGATATTGCTGATGGAGGAGTTTCTTAGTGGAATTCTAGCCTAGTTGGATTCTTCCATTAGAAAAGGTTGCCCTTTGGTCTTGTTATATCTTTGGCCATCGAGTTTTGGTTAACTTTGGGATTGAAGGAAGTGGCAGCTGACAAGAACCACTTTTTATTCATTTTTGGAGACCCATCTTACTGCAGCAAAGTGCTTGCCAGAGGACCATGGATCAGGGGAGGGAAACATATGATTCTCAAGAAATGGTCTGAGGACACCAAAAGCTTACATGAACTCCCTCCATTTACTCCAAATTGGATAAGATTATATGGTGTGTCACTAATTTTGGACTGGTAAAGGGTTGAGTTACATAGTAAGTATCATAAGGAGACCTCTTTGTGATGATACAGCCACTGCAGGTATCAAAAGGATAGATTTTTCTAGAATATGTGTGGAAGTTCCATCAAGGGACATGTTGGTTGACACAATCAAACTAAAATTGCATAATGATGATATGGTGAACATCAAAGTTAAATATAATTGAAATCTTAGTCCACAGGCCAACAAGAAAATTAAGACCTTGACCACCCAATCTCCTCCACCACTACCCACTCCTCAGCATCAACCACCAACCTTACCACAACAACATTTAGCCACACCTCACCACCACTGTAGAGAGTAGTCCAGAAAAGAAACAAGAATTCATCTCAACCCATGATAATCATGAGCCTGTTTTTCCTTCGACACACAGGTCTACCTACCAAGCCCCTCACAAGTAATGACCCTAGAGGGGGGGGTGAATAGGGTCATTGGCAAACTATGGAACTTTTTCGGTTTAGCTACTCTAAGCTTCTTTCACTTGTCTTTTTAGTTTAGAGCCATATATGATTCTTTGTGATGAATGTTCTTCTAGTGAGTTATAGTATAGAAATTGCATAATGTGTAGAAGGCAAAGCAATGATTTTACTACACTTGAGTGGTTTCTTTAACAAATGAATTCTTTTAACCTTCAATGCATTCAATTTCAATTAACCATTTAGAACTAGCATTTGCACAATATTGATGTGAGTAATATTTACGGTGCAAAAGTCACGAAACACATTATTATAGAGTTTACAACAAATACATCAAACACTTGGTATGCATATAAACTCTA
>JAOTQH010275145.1:0-10485 GCA_025631255.1 Cornus kousa
TAAGTGTCATGAATGCATGCAAAACCGGAAACAAATCCGAACACTAGAAGTGAGGTTAAGCAAGGAAAAACGAAATATGGGAAAAAGACGAAATAAAGAAAAGACAAAAAAAATAAAATAAAATGAAAATCTCCGAAATGGAAAAAGGAGGAAAAAGACCGGGTCATTACATCTGCGTGGCTCCATGCGAATACATCAGCGTTATGAGACAAAAAATCGATCAACTCCTGTTTTTCCCCTTGGGCAAGTCTTACTCCTACTCTGGTTGTTCTATCTGACCTGTCCTTGTAGATCTATACGTCAACAAGGGGCTTTTCAGTCAGGTCTACAGGCTCCTCCTCCCCATGCTATGTGGGTGGAAGCTTCCGTAATTGCTATCTCGAGCTTACTGTCCGAATAAGTGCCTTTCTTTTTCCTGCAGATTTCAGTGTCACTGAGTAGCTTTCCTTAGCGGCAACCTGGTCCCCATGAATGTCAATCACCTTGGCCTCATCTGGTCCCAAACATCTCATGACTTGGTGCAGAGTTGAGGGTACTCCTTGAACTCTATGAATCCACCCTCTTCCCATCAAAAGATTATAAGAGGGATGGATCTCAACAACCACAAAGGTCTCTGTGAGAGTCCTCTCCACGGCCTGTACTGCCACTTCGACCATACCGATGGGTTCCACTCGTTTTCCATTAAATCCAAGCAAGGGATTTCCAGTGGGTTTGAGATTCTCTGGCTTTATCTCGAGCTGATCGAATGTGTCCTTCGGCATAACATTTGCACTACTTCCGGGGTCGATCAGAACTCTTCGAACTAGGCATCCAGCCACTGTTAAGCTAACAACTAGAGGATCTTCGTATGGGATTTGAACACGCAACAGGTCAGTTCTGTCAAACTTTATTTGCGTTGGAGCGTTCTGCTGGTGGAGAGTATTCACACTGCCTATTCTCCTTTTCATTTGTGCCTGGCAGTGGCCCGTTCGGAGCAGTTCTTTTGACTCTTCATTGGATCTGGGGCCTACCATGAATAGCATTGATTATTCGAACTGGTTGCGAGTTATTGCAGCTTGGCTTCTGATTCCTCTTTACTTGCTTCATTGGTCGGTTCTGCTCTACCGCCGAGCCTTAAACATAATTTGCAAATTCCCCTCTGGCTATCAGCATCTCTACCTGCCTCCTCAAGTTTCTGCATTCATTCGTCTGATGGCCAAAGTCAGAATGAAAAGCACAATGCTTAGATTGGTCTCTCTGCTCAAGAGGTTGCCTGATTGGCAAAGGAGGTCGGAACTTGTCTTTATTTTCCTGGTACGACCTTGCTAAACTGAATTTCAAAGGAGTGACCAGCTCTTCTTCTCTAGGCCTCTTCTCTACTTTCTAAGAGGTCTGCCGCTGCGATGGAGCTGGCTTTTGCCGAATCCTGGCCTTGAACTTTTCTTCTGTTGAGATAATTGAAGTCTTTCTTACATTAGTTGCTTCCTCTTCTTCCAAAAGGACAAATCCGTCAGCTCTTTCATTCAGCTCATCCATGGTTTGTGGTGTGTTCACCACCAGACTGGTGTGGAATGGAGTTCCTCGAATCATGGCCAACTTGAATGCCTGAACTGCTGTAGAAGGATGGCACTCGATCACCATGCTTTTAGTTAAATTGAATCTAGTAAGAAAGGCTTGGAGGCGCTCATCCTTATGCTGCCTCATTGTGAACAAACTTGATACATCCTTTGCCGGGTGCTTATTCCCATAGTATTGGCTTATGAACCGATCGCAGAGGCTTCAAAAACTGTCAATTGAACCCCTCAGCAAGTTCTTGAACCAATTCAGTGTTGGTCCAGATAAGCTTATTGGAAAACACTTACACATTAAGGAGTCGTTCTCCGTGTTCAGGGCCATTTTTAGCTAAATGTGATATACATGATCGACCGGATCAGTTGTTCCGTCAAACAAAATGAATGCAGGCATAGCGGACTTCTTTGGATTCGGAGCATTCAAGATTGCATCGGTAAATGGCGAATCAACTGTTCGAGCCGCTGAACGGAGAGCCTCATTCTCCCACTGGAGCCCTGTAGTAACTCTTTAGTCCTCGGATCTCCTTCCTGAGCTGCGATAATCAAATGTGGCCATGGAAGGCCAATAGGAAGGGTCCAGTGACCTTTCCTCCACGAACTCCTTCTGCCATAATGGAGTGACTTTGTGATTTCCAAAATCACCTGCTTCTTCTCGATTGATCCTTGCCGGATATGAATCGAAAGCCACGGCTTCGAGTCGCCTGATCTGTTCATGCCGGGGATCCATGTGAATCGATCCCTCTCGATCATCAGCACGGCGAGCAACTGGTGGCAAATTATCTGCCCTAACCTCCTCACGGCAGAGATCCGCGAGATTGTTGTCGTCCTGTTAGCCGTGGCGTGCCACACCAGATTGCATAACTTCTTCAGCTGCCAGAAATGTTCAAGGAATCACCGGGACTTCCTGACGATGCATTCCAGCTCTCAATTCTGCATTCTCTTTCCGGAGAGCTTTAATCTTATTCATCAGTTCGTCCAGTTGCATTTGCTGGACATTTTCCACCGGATTGGAGCTCTCTCCTCCTATCATGATTCCGGAACGAAGTAGAGGCATGAATCACAGATTCTCAATTAGATCTCGTCGGATCCGGATTCGAATTCACCGAATTATGATCACCGTTCGCTAGATCTGAGTTGCTCTTGCTTCGATCTCACCGGAGCTAGCTGCGATAGAACAATTCATGTTTGCGTAACTCCGACGCGGACACCTCAAAACCAGCAGGAATCAAGAACTTGTTCAGAACGAACTGCTATTCTTCAGATCTGGATTCGATTATCAGTAATCAAGCTTCATTTTCACGAATTTGCTTGAATCAACATGACATTGATCAAGCATGAATGAATGTTCTTCTTCGTTTCCCACAGACGGCGCCAATTATAAATGCAAGAAATTTTCTATATTCCTTTTAACAGAGTTCTCTCACTTTTTACAATGATTTTTTTTTTCTTTTCTCCTTACTCTACGCCTGTTTATAGGCAATTACAAGTGCTCTTGGGCTTTCGGCTTTGGGCTTCCTTTACAATTGGTTGGGCCTCTCTTCTGGTCTTCCGAGCTCGGCCCGGTTGGTGACACCATTGTATGGGTTAAATCCAGCTGGCTGACCCGATGCCATGTTCGCGTATCGTATTCGGCCCATGTTGTTTCCGGAACTCTCAAAAATGCATTGCATTAAATAAGTGCATCTGGCCACCTTGGCCCTGTTGGGTATTTCCAACACGAAGAAAAGAAAAACTAAAAGTATATGGTATGAGTAGCGATGAACCGCTTGTGTTAATTGTTATTGTTCGCGGTTAAAATTGAGATTGGTTTTAGGTTTGGTTTTGGTTACCTATCGTAACGAGAAAAAGGAAAAATGATTACGTTGACAAAGAATTAGTTTGAATGGTCTCTTGGACGTGGCATCCAAGTTGATGTTTGTTGTGGGTAACGTGTCCTCGGTAATTTGATAGAGATGAATCTATTGGATTGTGAGCATATGCGTGCTGTTGGCGTATGGGTATTGTTGACACCTCCAGAGTATAGGTTAAACAGGGTATTTGATTGAGCAGTAGGGGAACAAACAGTGTGTATTGGGAATTGGTGGTGTAAGGAAAAATAGAGGATGGTGAGAGTGATACGGTGTGTGGTGAGAAACTTTGAGTGCTTTTGGGTATTTTGTAATTACTCAAGTCTGTGTGTAACTTGAGTGAAAATCGCTCTGTAATTTTTTGTGATAGTGAAAGTTTGTCCCGTGAATTTTTTTGCCACATAAATATTTGTAATTACTCAAGTCTGTGTGTAACTTGAGCGAAAATCCCTCTGTCATTTTTTGTGATGGTGAAAGTTTGTCCCGTGAATATTTTTTGCCACATAAATATTTGTTGTATGTGATTTGGTTGCATCATTGAATTTATATTTTAAATATTAATTTTCTTAGCCCAAAATATTGGGATGATATATTTTAATGCTAAGATGGAGAAAACTTACAATAGCGCTATGATCAAATGGACCGCTTCAGAATAGAGGATATGAGTGATACAGCCATCCTGCTGAAAAAAGTGCCAAAGACCAAGAGAAGTTTAATAAAAAAAATTATGGGGCTAGTGTAACAACACAAATTTGGGGTTCTAATCATTATCTAAGGGCATTACAATCATTTCTAATGTCAAAAACATAATTAACACATCACACTATGTTTTGTAGTACACCGCGACATCGTCATACATACATTTCATAAAAATAATGGGTAATAAAATATCACTTGTATATTTGCTCGGACCTTCGCATACATAAATTTAATAAAAATAACATCCCTTGAGGACATCCCACAAGACTGCATTTGCAGTTGCCAACCCTCGAGGAGCACATCGTTGGTGCAAAGTAACATTGCTTTTGTCCATATTTGGGGAAGAGGAGGACCAAATTTGAGTTAATAAAGAAAAATATAATAGAATGTGGAATGATTAAGGATATGGCCTTAAATATTAGAGCGGAATTGAAACATGAGATTCATGTAATCGATCTTGGGAAAAATTACTCCAACCTTCGCATACATACATTTAATAAAAATAAAAATAATAAAAAAATGAGTAAGATTATTGGCCTGCGTCACACCGTACTATAGAAGGTTTTGCCACCACAACGAATGTTAGTTAATATGAGTAGTCTGTATAGCAAGTCATTCTAGAATTCTATGCAATACATATGTTGATATGAATAGTGTGCATATATATGTGTATATATATATATATATATATATTTTTTTTTGGTTAAAATATAGTGTGCATATATGGTAGGACATTTTAGAAATTTTTGCACTCTTGTAGTGCAGTATAGATTTACGTAACATTATCCATAATACTCTACAGTTATACAGTAACTTCGTAAATATTTCAAATAATTTTCCCGACCATTGGATATGCAACATGTATATACAACATAGCCATTCATTGGAAGACATGCATGCGTAAGTGCATATAAATAGAGATGCAAACTCATTTGCCAAACGAAGTCTCTTGATACACAGTAACATCCATTTTCAATTTCAAAAAACAATCGTGAAAGTGTCTAAGTACCACACAAACTAACTTGATTCGATTAACATCACGTTTTCAAATAGCGATCGAATGTCAGGATTCGATTCATCATTTCCTATTTCTTTTCTTCTTTTTAAATTCGTATTTTTTTAAAATAGATATTAATCTTAATTTTCGGTTAGTGAAACATGATAGCGTTGTCATTTTTTTAATAGTTGTTTTCTTTAACGTGATACTTAACGGAAAACATTATAAACAATTGATAAATTAAGATAAATTTTTTATTTTATTACATAATATATGTCATTCCCCTTATATTACACTACAAGCAATTACTGATGTTGTACACTTTATTTTGGGCTATAAAGGCCTATAATGCATTATACCATGTGCTAACACTATTAATTTTTATCCCAAAATATTAACATTGCAACTCAATTAATTGTGTTAACACATTTAAACGTACACAATAGAGTGACAAAGACGTTTGGTTTGATTCGATGACTAGAACTAGAGGGATATACCTCAATTTCAGGTCATGGCTGCCCGAAGATTAAAGACAAGATATCTATCACAAGAGTGGAAATTAAGCTAGACTGTCTCTGTCTGGCCGGTAACCTAAACTGTCCGGCATAGGTGAAAAAGACAAGCCGCGAAGAAGTCACCGGCATAGGTGCACGACGGGTTAGAAATTTAGGATGGTGGAGATTTGAGACATGCATGCACGCAAGTCTGACTCTACCGGGCTAGCTAGGCGTTTCATCCATCGCTTCTTGGGTATAGAGTTGCGTCTGAGTTCATGGAGATGGAGGTCCTCCTTTTTGCAACTTGTGAGGAGAGGTAGCCATAAAGGAGCTAGCTAGCTTACAAGAAAGGGAGCTCGGCCAAGGAGATCGGTATGTAGAGCATCACAAAAGGAGCAATTGTGAGGAATACCCATTCTAGAAGAATCACTTTCTTATCATAATCGGTAAAAATTCTTCCTGAACAGCGACCACTTCCTGCTCTAATACTTAAAAGGAATATATAAAGCCTTAGAATGGCTTAAATAAGGCTATTTATACCCCTTATCCTTTAGTAACGTCTTTTATGTGCAAAACAAAACACAATAGTGGAGTATTACGAAACAAACTTTTTTTTTGTTTTTTTGCAAATCAAACTATTACTATTCTCTAAATTTGAAATCTGTTTAGCTTAATAGCTTAAGATGCAACTAGTATCATCTTAGAACGCTTAGGCTACCGGGTCTTTGAATTTAATTTCCCTTTTTACTTTAATTTATTCGGGGAGTCCTATTTGTGTGACTGACGGCAGGGGCATGCAGACTTACTAAGTGATGTCCTAAAAAATCTGTTCCTAATTATTTTTGGAAGTTACCTTCACAAAAACGCAAGGTTGAGAAGTTACCTAACGCAATCATCCACATGTTTTTAAAATTGTGTATTTGGTTCTAGAGCATATTATAGTAATAATGTAAGGGAATCACATATATTTATAGTCCAATGTTGTGTTTGAGTCTTTGAGAATGAACTATATTTTTGGACGTACTTTCAAAAATAACATGATATATCCAAAAATACGATCACAACATAAAAAAAAAAAAAAAACCTAACATCATTAATATTTTTAATTTCAAAATATATTTTAACTTTTTATTGTTCTTTATGAAAATTTATTTATTTTTAAAATAAAAGGTAGGCTTGTATATACTGAAAGGGGGAGAATAATGTACATGGATGTCCCAAGAGGACACCGGAACAAAACAACTACAGGCAAAGGCCTACAGAAAGCTTAACGTCAAAATCTGAGCAAGCAAAACCAGCAAAGAAAACAACTTAAATCACAACATGAGGGCAGCTTCAATTGAGGAGCTTGAAGCACAACAGAAAAGCATCTTCAACTGAGGGATAAGCCAAGCTTGACCACCTGCTTTGGAGCAGCCCTTTAAGTAGAGGTTCAGCAAATCATTGAAGGATAAAACTTGACTAAGGTATAGAAGCAAGCCTTGATCTAATGCTTGATTTAATCAGAGAAATTATGTGCTGTGGATAATAAGACTTGTTCTTGAAGGCTCTAGAATTCATTTCCATCCAAAGAAAGTATACAATAGCAGAAAGCAACAACTTATGAACAAGGAAAGTAGATGAAAGCCAATGAATAGAGCACCGGGCGATCAAATCAGACCCTGAATTTGTCTGGAATGTGAACCCTGCAAGCTCCTGAATAAACCTCCAAATGTAAGAACTGTACTTGTAGTTGAAGAAAAAATGGTCAATAGTCTCATAGCGTGAGTTACAAAGAAAACATGCATTTGTATAATGCTTATTCAACATAGGTTTTGAGTCAAGAGTATATCTTCTATTTCTAACTGCTAACCAGGTAATAAAACCATGTTTTGGAAGTACGGTGCTTGAACCAAAGTAAATAGTGCCATGGAAAAATGATTGAAGGGAGAGTGAAGTAACTCATGGTATGAGCCATTGAGAAGCTCAATGTAGAACTTGGTAACCATTCAAACGTGTCTTGTGAATCAGAGGGTAGAAAAATGCTATGGAGCCGGGATAAAAAGTCTTGTGCTTGGAAGAATAATGGAAACTGTAATGATTGTGGAATAGCCCACTGAAGATTAGAAATTAGGCTATCAACTGAGACATATCTGTTCAGTTGAAGAATTTCCATTTCAGAGAATCCTAGCTAAGTGATAATTGGGCCATTTGGAAGCCAGAAGTCCAACCACATCATTGTACGTACTTGTTTCAGCACCCACCCTATGACTGATGAGACCCCTTGCCAATCCCCTGAGCTTCAACAACCTCCTCCAAAAACCATAACTTAATACAGTTGTCCTGACAGTCCAAATACTTCTTGCTTTGATGAGGTAACTGTATGTCCAAGCAACCCACATGCTTTCATTCTTAATGCATAGCTTCCAAATGTGCCTAAGAATTGTAATGATGTTGGAAAGCTCTAAATTAGGGAAACCCAAACCCCCATGAATATTTGGCCTACAAATAGCAAACCAAGCAACCTTAGCTCCTCTCTTTTGAAACTTTACACCAGACCAGTAAAAACTATTCAAAATCTAATTAATTTGTTCAAAAACCCTTCTTGGCAAGACAAATGATTGGGACTAATAAGCTTGAATGGAGCAAGGAATAGACTTGATCAACACCGCCCTTGTAGCATAAGAGAGGAACCTAAATGTCTATTTTCCAATTCTTGAAATAATCCTTTCAACTAAGGTTTGACAGTCCCTAGTCATAATAGCAGAGGATGACAATGGTACTCCAAGATAAGTTATAGGTAGTGTACCAGCCTCAAACTGAACGAGCTAAAGAATAACTCCCTTTGTGGTACTGTCAACACTAACAAAGAAAGTTAGACACTTTGATTTGTTTATAGCAAAGCCAAATAAAGATAAGAATTGCTCATGAGTAGCAAGTAGGATTTGAATTGAAGCTAGGTTGTCATAAAAGAACAACATAATATCATCTGCAAATGTGAGGTGAGTGTTAGCTAATCTAGAGTGATTTGAATATATTGAGAGTGCTTGGAGATTGGCAAATTGAAAAAGAGAAACATCATCACAAGGGAATCACATGTTAAAGTCCAATGTTCAGAAATATATATAGGGCTTGTTTGGCAACTGCTTTTACTTCGTGTTTTTTGCTTTTACTAGTGTACTGCAGCGAAGGTAAAGCAGAAAGCATGTTTGGTATTGTTTGCTGTTATTTGAATGATACCAAAGAACTTAAAAAAAAAGAGAGACTAAAATAGAAAGCATAAAATGATATTTTTGGTTGCTCCCGCACAGTAGTAAAAGTATTGTTCAAGAAAAAATATATATTTCTAAAATGATAATTTTAACTAGCCATTTAATTTTTCAAACTTGCTATATTTTTTACGACATAGTTTTATGTTTTTGCTTTCAAAAATTCTTGCGACAAATTTATGTTACCAAACAAGTTTCGAAATGTTGTTGAACACATTCTAAAGTAGAAACACTGCTTATGCTTTGGGTCAAAACAAAAGTGTGGCAACCTTGTGGGCAGGTGTGTGTGAACGTGTGCAGGTGGCATGAGTAGGCTACCACACTGGGCGAGTTACAGGTACACAATTCTATATCGCTTAGGTGTGGAGAGGGCAAATGTTATATGTATATTCAACACCCTTCTATGACATAACGTGTTTTAAAATCGTGATGGCTGTGAACCACTAGAGCTCTAGAGTTAAGCGTACTTAACCTGAAGTACTACCGGATGGGTGACCAAAGGGAGTGATTATGGTGACCTTGTGGCAGGTGTGTGCGAGCATGTGCACCACATTGGGTGAGCTACAAGTGCATGTACAATTCCACATCGCATGGATGTGGAGGCATGTGTTATATGTAGCTTCAATATCCTTCTATGACACAATGCGTTTTAAAGTTATGAACCGACTGGAACTCCAGAGTTAAGCGTGCTTAACATGGAGTAGTACCGTCGTTGCCAAACAACCCATATTAATAAGAATTATTCCAATTTCAATGATTCATCATTGATTATGATGTTTGATGAGAGAATAAACTATTTTTTGTAACGCACTTTAAAAAATAACCTGATAAAATTTTTACATACGATAAACCCAAAAATAACCTAATATTTTTTATACATACGAAAACTCAAAAAACACATGTAATCCCAAACATAAAAAGCACTAATATAATTAATATATTGATTTAAAAAATATATTTAAATAATTTATTGTTCTTTATGCAAATTTAAAATTTTTTTTATTAAGATTATTGCATAGAGATTTTGTTAAAAAATAATTTTTAAAAATCATAATATTATGATCAATTACGTTTTAATTATAATTTTAATTTTAGCATTATAAAAATTACATTTTAATATTATAAGTTTAAAACATAAATTAATTTTAAATCATAGTATTAATAATAAGAGTAAAAAAAAAAAAAAGAAAAATTCACCAATCACAAAGAAAAACTTTATTCAACAAACAAAGAATTACAATCCATCACCGTAGCTTAGTCTAACCACTCCACTCATCAACATTAATCCCTCAAAGGAACTAGCATTTTCAATGCACATGACTTACATACAGTATCATGATTTTTTTTTTTTTTTTTTTGAATGGGTCATGATAAAATATTGAACATGTTAAAAGTGTTTTTTTTTTTTTTTTTTTTTTTTTTTTTTTTTTTTTTTTTTAATTAGAGATATTTTTAGGAATTTATGTATTAGAGAATTAAAGAAATTTGAAGAGTAAAAGAGAAAAGAAAAGAAAATTAGAGATATTCTTAGAAATTTAAAATTTTAAGGGAAAATTTAGTGGAATTCCAAAAATATATGGATATAAAAAAATAAAAAAAAATAGTTATTTAACGAGACCGATTGCCCTTGTCCTTGGACTGTCTCAG
>JAOTQH010275184.1:0-10482 GCA_025631255.1 Cornus kousa
ACACGGAACAATACCACAAACAATTAAATTGAAAAATTAAAAACTCCTCATTGCTATCTGTTTTGCCCGATATGAACTCAAATAAAGTACAAGTTTTTACTAATAACCATCTAGTCATCCTCGTCATTTGTACAGCATGTGCAGTGTAACAAATTACGACATAGTCGTTCAAGTGTTGATTATATATATATATATATATATATATTACAAGATCAAGGGGATTAACTAGTGGGATAAATTGTTTAAAGAGAGACATTAAGATATTCTTCTTATTTTAGTAATCTATAGCAACCACCACAAGTCCCGTTTCCTTGAAATAAGAGTAAACATACATTTATGTATTTTGTAGTATATATGGAGCTTTATACCAATAGTGTTCTGGGCATAGGTTCTATAATTTTTTGTTAACCGCAAACATCCATATGATACCAACTGTTAACAATCTGGCCATCTGGCCTAGCTCCTGAACCGATCTATTGAGCTCGTATTTGGCATCACCTATGTTAACAATGCAATCTTTCACAGCTTGGTACTCCCTAGGCTTGATGCCTGAAGTTTTAGTCATTTTGGAGACGAACATTGCAGCCAATCGAACGCTGGTCAGGCTCACTGACAAGGAAGCTTGAGTTAATTGTTGATCACTCTGTTGAATTGTACTGGCATAACTCAAGAGAGAGTGAACACACAATGAAGGATAGCTAGTGGCTCTGCACGAGGTTTTTATGAAGCTTGTGGTACTGGAATCTGTGGCAACCGTAGGTTCCGCGGCCATGCCAACTATGAAATGGAATGAGAAGAGTAATAGCAAGCAAAGGCTAAGTCTTGCCGTGTTTATGAAAGGAAGAAATGGACCGGTTTTTTTTTCTTAGTTGGTACTCACAAACACGTCTCCATTGAGACTCGAACCCTTAACTTCTCTTTGAGAAGTAGGGGCTTGGTACCGCTAGGCCACTGGTTTGTTGATAAATGGACTGGTTTTAGATAACAAGACTAAGAGTAGAAGCTTTTGTTTCGATAAGTTGAGAGAATGAAAGCTTTATATGGAGATTCTAAGAGGTTGTCACCTATTTTCTTTAAGTTTAAGGTATATCTATCTCCCTCTAAGATTAAATAAAATAATAAAAAAATTGTCACGTACCTTCTTCTTTCTAGTTCTATCTTTTCTTTATATGCTCGCTCCACTTGGTTCCAAAAAGTTATAAAATTCCTGATCATCTTTGTTTTCATCAATGTAAGCAATCAGATAGAGATGAACACACTCTATTGTTAGTGTAATAAAAGGTCTCACCATTTTTTTACTCAAACGTGTGCCCCATGCGCTCATTATAAGTCTAGATCATCTACTGTCTGTGTGATATAGAAATTTCAACACATTTATTTCAATATTTCAGTACATTAATTTTATTATTAAAATTTAGAAAAATGTGTTAGAATACTATTTAAATATTGAAAATTCCTATAACAGATGATCCAGATGCATTCATATTTAAAGCTGTCAATATTTCCTGTTTGTATAAAAATATAAAAGGAAAATGTTAATTTTAACTATTAAATTAAACAACTCCTGTTGAGTCATACAAGATCCAGAAGGTCAAGCAATTTATTACTCACATTGAAGGCTCTAGTTTGTAGTATTGGGGAGAGTTATTCCGTTAATAGAGGTCAATGTCGCCTATATCTTTCGTGGATGATTCTGAATTTTTCTAATGAGTCTCTCAGACTTTTTTTTATTTTTCAAAAGTCAAAAACTAAACACACAAGTTGATGACTAAAGTAATCCTAGTCATTTGTGCCTCCAACTCACCAAAAAACCTACCATTAAATGATGAGCAGGTGAAGTGTAAGAAACTATATAATAGTGTACTTTTTTAACCACAAGCATCCCATATGATACCAACTGGTAGAGCAGACATGCCTTGCCCACACTAGCTGCAGTTTTAAGGATGGGCAACCTAGTACTCACACCTCAATTTATGTACTTTTTATATTCATATATATATATATATATATAATAAAAAAATGAGAATATTTAGATGTATGAGTGGATGACTGCTAGATCAGATAAATCACTAATCAAAATGTGAGATAAAAGTTAGGGTGTAACTTCTATTGGTAAGAAAATTCGAGAGAGTAGACTTAGATGGTTTCGGAGATCTACTGATGCGCTGGTCCAATGAGTAAGAATAGTTGTAATAAAAGGTAAGAAATGGAGATGACGGTCAAAAATAATAACAAGTGATGAGGTTATTAAAAAGTTAAATATAATAGGTGAATTGACATATAATAGAAAAATTTGAAGAGAAATAATTCATGTGACCAATCCATTCATATGGAATTAAAGATAAAGATAATGATAAAAATGAATTATCCATATAAGATATTTCCGTCCTAAGATTTTTCTAGAACCAGTAATAACCACCAGTAGACTTCCCTCCATATCAGGGTAAAGATATATTGTGCAAGTTGAGTAACATTCACCAATTTTTGCTCAGTCTATCCTTTTCATTTCATCATTAAAATAAACATGAAGTCCCCTTTCCTTGAAATAAGAGTAAACATACATTTATATATTTGCAGTATGGAGCCTTGTACCAATAGTGTACTGGGCATAGCTTCAATAATTTTGTTAATTAACCACAAGCATCCATATGATACCAACTGTTAGACTGGCCCACACTAATGGTAGTTTTTAGGATAGACAACCTAGTACTCACAACTCATCTCATGTACCTGCTGCATCCATAAAACATATTTCTCTCCTTGATTCAAGTTTTGAACTTCATAAGATTATTTTAAAACCTGATAACCGGAAAGATGTACTGTGTAAGTTGTATAATAAGATTGGCTCAAAGCCTCCAGTCTAAATGATTTTATGTTAATGCATCAAAATCATTGGAAGGCTCGTCAACTAGCAAGTTTTGGAATCAATAACTCATTTGAATGAAGCATGGAGACAGATACGGAATACAGATGATAGAGATATGGCGACACAAAAAAAAGTAAATAAAAAATAATAATAAATAAATAAATAAAAAATCAAATATCAATGGAATGATGGTATGACAATATACATCTGAGTACATATTGGTGGGCAACATACTGCTTCTGTGAGACTCATGTATATTGTATGTATTGGTGGACAATATACATATTATGGACATAGTTATTAAAGGCCTAAGGCGCACCAAGGCGCTAGAGGCCCTTTGGAGCTTAGGCGCGTGCGCGCCTGAATGAAGTGAGGCACACAATTGAAAATTTAAACAACCATAATAACATTCATAAGTCATATTCTAAAATTACTATCAAATATAAAAAAATAAATTCATCAAGTATACAAGCATCCACAACCATAAAACGGAGCACAAATTTGTTTTCTTAAAAGGCAAAGCAAAATGTGTTTTTTGAATGGCAAAACAAAGCACACAAAGAAATAAATATGTTAACAAAAAAAAAAAAAAAAACCAACAACAACAACAACAGATAGATGAGAGAACTAGACGAAGAGAGAGATGTAAACAAAGATAATAAGAGAGGAGAGATCTAGAGGAGAAGAGAGAAAAAAAGAAAAAGAAAAGAAAGAACTGACGTGGCTTCGTCGTTCATCTTTGCAACTAGGGCTTCGTCTTCGTCTCACAATCTCATTCTATCGTTGTTCGGTTAACACTTTGACTCTTGGGCTTTCTTATTTTTTTTATTCTTTTGAACAAAAGTTTCTTATATCGTATGATTGATCTTTCTTTTTTGTGTATTAAGTTGCCAAAAGTATCCTTTTTGGCTTAAGAAATAGAACAATCGTATTTTTTTAAACAAATATCAGTGAGGCGCGCCTAGGCGAACCTCACAAACAGAACGAGACGCAACCAAGGCGCGCGCCTAGTAAACATCAGTGAGCCTGGGATGACAACAAGCGCTACACTTGAGCCTCGAGCCTAGGCTCGCCTTTAACAACACTGGGGTGACACCCTTTTTTTGTTTGGTTGGAAGGAAGGGAGGGATAGTTTTTATATCTTTTTACAAATAGACCCTCATTATTTAAATTATATATAAAAAATAAAAATAAAAAACTATCTTGGACAGATAAGTAAACAGTTTTGGTATTTTATAGATTTAGGTAGTTATTCACTCTTTCCCATCTTTCTTCTGCCCAATTTTGGACGGATGAGAAAACTTAAAGCAAAGAGGGATGAAGCATCCCTCCTTGCTTCCTCCCTCTCTTCCCTTCCTTCCAACCAAACATGAGAAAGGCTTATTCATCCCTTCTCTCTTCCATCCTTCCTCAATCCATCCCTCCAACCAAACATAGCATAACTCAGTGGTGGATTGGACTCTTTTGGTTGACTGAGTCAATAGCCATAAATTTGTAGAATTATCAGCCCTTGAATCCAGTATATGTGAACGAATTAAAAGCCATTTGCTTATCAAAGCCATGAATTTAACTAGTCAAAGATTGGATTGGTATCCTAGTGAGTGAGGGACACGATAAGTAATAGCTCCTAGAGGATAGACAACACAAAGGACTAATGACCTTGTTTTTTTCCTTAAGATCACCTATCTTATATAAAAAAATAGGTCTTTGTGGATCCTTGTGAGCTGTTGAAAATTTATTATCTTAAAAAGGAGACTGATGGTGAAAGAGAGGACCATGGGAAATGTGTTATCTGATCAACCAAAGAGGATAAGTAGAATTTGCAGCCCTTGAATCTAGTCCATTGTTGATTTTGCAAGATTTTGGACCCTATGATATTATGGAAAATCTACAAGAAAACTCTTTTTTTGATCCTAAGAGGGGGCAAGGGAGGGTCTTGAAGCACCCTTGGGTTTGCTAATGGGCGGGTGGGTGATGGGTCCTCAAGCAGTGAAAGGTATCTAGCTGTTCTGTTTTGTTTGTTGAGAATTTTATGTATGCAACACTCTTCGGTACATCATATGTGCTGCTAGAGTTATGGCATTTTTGGTTTCCTAATTTCGATTACCATTCTGTATTGAAATGTTCTCTTAAGAATGAGACTGGTGTTCCAATCAGAGGTAGCATGCTGAAACTTTGCTCTGTAAATCATCCTCTATGAGCTGCTATTTCTTTCTCCATATGTGAATTTGAATATTAAACTATGAAGATGAGTTGCAATTATGTTTGTGTTAAGTTAGCAAAGCCAAAATTTGACCATTTTTCAAAATTCTATCTGCAATCCAAAATTGGCACTTGTTTATTTATTTTTATGCATCAAGCTACACATGTTAGCCATGTCAAAAATCACTCTTTTAATCTCTCTTGCCATAAATCCTGTCATAGAAGTACAGATTGACACACAGCAAAATACAAATCCCTGTTGATTAATGTGTACTTTTTGGTTTTATAATATTCAGACAAGTGCAGTTTCACACATCAACACTGTTGCAACTGCTTTACGGTGCCTTTCACAAGCTCCCAGATTGCCAGAAATGGATTGGGCGGCAATAATCAGAAGGTGTATGAAGTATGAGGGCCAGGTTACTGATTTGTTGCCACCGGATTCAGTTCTTAAGAAAGGAATCCTCAGGGATGAATGTCTACAGTTCTCTTTAGCTCATGCAGTCCAATTTGATTCACTCCTTAGCTTCCTTGATGAGCTATACGACCTGCCCCGGTTCAGGACACTTGAGCCAAATCTGCAGTCATTTATGCTGCTTCATCTGGCAGACCTGATAAAAATGTTCTCGGGTTCTAGGCTTGAAAAACTATTTGATGATGTGGCTGTCTTCTTATCTTGTTTAGTTTCTTCTGATGATGTTTATAACCTGGAACAGAAAAGCTTATTGCGAATTTCATGCTGGAAAGGTCTTTGTCTTTGCATGAATGAAGCTTCTGTTGGTTCCCAAGAGTACATATTGAACATGGAACATTGCATGGAGTTACTCTTTTCTTCGTTGCCTGTATTGCACGCTACTGTTGTAGAAAGTAATCAGGTGCATTCAGTGGAGTGGTCTGAGGCAATTGGATGCCTAGGAAAGGCCCGACAGAGTTGGTTATCGGATCTGCTGCAGGTACTCAAGTTTTTCTTGGTTATAGGTGTCATGGCTGAAATAATTTATCTCAAATTTTTGCTTAAGTTTGGAACTTTGCAAATAAATGAACGTTTCATAGATTTATAATTTTGTTTTTATTTGTAATTTTTTGAAAGAATGTAGTATTGACACATTTGTCCTCTCTGAAGAATACATTCCCTTTGTTATTATGAGGCAATGGAGCTTTGATCTAGTCCAGTAACTTTTCCTTGTGCCCCATGCAGGTTTCGGAAGTAGATTTAATAGGAGACACCTATTTCTCTGAAGTAGTGAAAAAGATTCAAGCAAGAGCCAAGCTAGTTTGTGTCGGTTCTGTTCCACTGAGTGAGCTGGGAAAACTAAAAGCTTTTTTATTGAACAACAAATCACATGGTTAGTTTCTCTTAGTAGGTTAAACCGTCAGTAAAATCAGAAACTGGGAATTTTCAATTCTTCTGTATTACTGAATAAAAGAGAGAGAAGCTGTATTCTAAGCCTCTTAAGCCAAAAACATTGCTTCCCAGACAGATTTCAAGTTATTTATCTTTGCAGGTATTTGGGATGTTCTGGTTGAAGTTGTAGCAGCTCTGCAACATGCTGAAGGAAGTGTCAAAATACAGTGGCTTCTTGATGCAGTAGAAATTAGCTGTGTTACAAAATATCCTTCAACGGTAGGCATCTCTCTTGATGTAGAATAATTGCATTATGAAACTGACGACGAACCTTCAAAACAAGTTGGTTAGAGATCCCTGATGTATGGTAGTGTAACTCTGTTAATAGATTGGAGTCATGTTTGTTTTGCTCAAGTGCATCTGCTGGTGGGTGCCGTTAAAGAAATAGTACAACAAAGACAAAATATATCGAGACTAAAACTATTTGATTAATTTGACAGAAAAATGAGTGCCTGTTAATGAAGTTGAGAGTAGGAAGACCGAATGCAGTTGTCTTTCTTTAGATGGCAATTCTTGTTTTGTACATCAATTCAATGATTAGTTCACATTTCATTATTCATATACAACATACATTCATGCACCTGTCAGTAAACACTTAAGTAATTGATACGCTTTTTGGTGAAACTATAATTTGATACCCCAGCTATGCTTATAAAGGAAATAATTACTTTCGAAAGGATGATAAGTAAACCCCTATCCTTCATCTTATTAACTTCTTAATTTGGGTTGATTTGATACGTATAGCTAATATTTCTATTTGGTTCCACTGCAGACTTTGCAGTTTCTTGGTTTGCTATGTGGTAGCTGCTCTAAGTATATGCCTCTTCTGATTGTGGACCCATTAACTGTGTTGAGTGACCTACCGGTAACCCTTACATCTCTTCTATCAGACACCAGCTGGGGTGTAGCGGTGGAATCTGTTGTTTCATATCTGTGGGTCACGACCGAACGAATTCTTGATTGGGCCACACGTATAGCGCATGGTGATAATTCACCTATCCCACAACCTATTGACGAAAGTGAGAATGGTATGGCTATTTTCCTAATGCAGGTAATGCATCGCACGTGTGTTTATCTGAGAAATTATCTGTCTCCTGAGAAGCAGCTTAGGCTTGCCAACATGGTGGTCCCTGAATTTCAAACTTTGTGAAAAAGATGTAGCAATCATATAGATTGAAATCATATTTTTATGAAAGCAATTTCTGCCTTCCTCCCAGAAAGATCAATCTCTACAACCTGTAAATTCACAAAGTAATCTTAGTATTGCTTCAAGTTTGTAATGTTTTTTTTTCTGTATATAAATTTATTAAATGATTCAAATTTTGTCAAATTTGATTAAGTGGGCTGTTTCTGTGATGTACATCAGTCCACATTTGGCTGAACTTCTGGTAACATGAACTTTCGTTGTATCATTCATTACCAAAGAATTCTGGTTGAAGCAATTAGGTTTTGGAAATTTGGGAGAGAGATGGACTTAATGGACTCTTGTTTGTAGACTGCGTGTTACGTTTTATGTCGAATGTACCTTGGTTGTATATTTTTTATTTTTCATGGTTTTTAATTTTTAATTTTACCTACCGAAAAGTGTTGCATTCTAGTGATTAGTTTCTGCCAGATTCAGTCATGTAGTGAGAAAATAATCAAACAAGAGTTGTTTAAGAATTGGCTATGAGTTCTTAGAATCAAGTAATCTCCGAGACGAGTGTGGAGAAAAAACGGTAGGCGGTCATTTGAAAGGACCTTGTTTGATTGTGAATTAAGTTTTAAAATTGGCCCAATTGATTCTTAGAACTGGGCCTTGCCTCATTTGAATTGGGCATAATTGGGCCTGCATTAGGCTTTTCGGGCTCAATCCATATTAGAAAAGCCCATTTCATTATTAGAATCGGCTTTCATCAGACCCATTTCTTTACTAGAAAGTCCATTTAGTTATTTGAATTGGGCCTCTAGCCCAATGTATTATTAGAAAGCTCATTGTTTGGGCATCATAAGGTCCATTTCATAATTAGAATTGGGCTTCATCTGGTCCATTTCATTATTAGATTGGGCCTGTTCATTTTAGAAAGCCCGTTACATTATTAGAATTGGGCATCAACAGGCCCAGTTTGTTATTAGAATAGGGAATTAAGCTTCACTGGCCCATTTCATTATTAGATTGGGCCTATTCAATATTAGAAGCCCACTAAATTATTAGAATTGGGCTAGTTAGTTATTAGAAATGGACTTTGTCAGGCCCATTTCGTTATCAGAAATAGTTGGAGAAGATTTGAACCTCAGAATTGGGCCTGTTTAACGATGCACGTGGACCATCCAGTATGCCAAGCCTGCCATACCTCGTTATATTCTCCACCAAATCTATATTTGAACTATATATGTGTTGCCTACAAATAAAAAACATAACCTTCCCAAAAAGAATTTTTATTAAATTCAAACCTATATTTTTATTCATTCTTTAATAATGGAACTGAATTGTATTTATGAATTATTATATTTTCACTTCTCACATAGTATATAAGGTATAAATTTTAATTTATTTCATCATTAAATATATTATTATTCATTAATAATAGAAATATTATTACCACGTCATCTTTTTAATAAGAACTAAGTGTTGAATGAGCTTTAAAATTTAATAAAAATCACTAAAATTTACTAAAAATTTATTTTTATGGAATAGTGTTCTAAAATTAGAGTATCAATAATTTCATTTTTATGTGAAAAAAAATAATAATAAATAAAATAAAAATTCCATTATGTTATGGGCTCAATTCCGTTAACACTTCAGACCATTTTTTTTGGTCTTACGTGCAATATATATATACACACACACACACATAAAAATAAAAATACAAAAAATCATTCCTTTACATTAAGTCAATACAGAAACCTAACATTAAATAAGTTTGGTAGTGTAAAAAGTGAAATTGTCAAACATGCTGACTTGAGAATTGTAAAAACAGACAACCAAACATATTCTTATTCATCATTCGTTTTATTTCTATAGAAAATTTAACTTTAGTCCTCCGTCCTAAACATTCCTAAGCAGAGCATCTGATGCACAACAAAACTCACAACTAGCCAACCATTTCCCACAGCTGGCAGTTGAAAATCACAAAAATTCCAACTTTACATATACCAAATGAGAGGATAAAATTTCAAATTGTATTTAGATATATAATTGACATTTACCTCACTGTACAAATCTGGCGATTAAGCCATCCTCAGCAAACGTCGCCTTTTGGTGGCTGTTTCTCGAATGACATTTCTGATAAACACGACTGTAAGTCTTCATCCCGTTCCATATGGTCCTCACCATCTCTTCTATCCAAACTTTCAGATTCTGCATTTCCTGAGAGAGTTAATTCCTGGGTAACAGTTGATGCAACTTCGCATGTCGGCTGAACATTACCATCTGACGACCCCTTAGAAGCAGATGAAGGGTTTTCTTTGACACTGACATTGCTAGAATTACTAGATGCCAGCCAAGTAAATTGCAAATTGTGGCCTTGCCAGCATTTAGCATCCACAAATGCCCTCTCAGCTGAACGACGAGTCGTAAAAGATATTAAAGCTGAACAATTTTTTGATGCATCTGATCCATTAGAGTCTAAATTGTCTAGCTCTACAGTAGAAAGTTCACCGAATGTCGAGAAGTGTTCTTTCAAAACAGCAACCTAAGGAACATAAAGATATTAGTTTATGAATGGAGGAAAATAATAATAAAAAAAAAAGAGTTCATATATGCGTAGAATTTACTCAATTCATTGAGAAAGAAAATTACAGTCCCGAGATATCATAAGCAAGGAAAGAAGTACATAAAAGCACATAGCCAAGCTAGTCACAAGTATGCCCATATACATATATATATATATATAATTATATATATATATATATATATATATAGAGAGAGAGAGAGAGAGAGAGAGAGAGACTCACATTTGCAAGACCACTGGGCAAAGGTGGAATAATTTTAAATGCTGTGGGACGGTTGTCCAATTTGAGTCTATAG
>JAOTQH010275194.1:0-19954 GCA_025631255.1 Cornus kousa
ACGAGGTTAACCAACTTATTCTAATGGGCTCATCACTATTGAACCTTTGTGGATCCTTGGCTAACATTATTTAAGTCCAATTGTGAAAACTAGTGATCATAACTACCAATTTATGTGAAAGTTGAGTTATTTATAAGGTCACTATATACCTCTCAGGTAACAATGCAAGAATACTAGATGAGTCCCTAGCATGACTTACCTGAGACAACACATTGTCAGCTGGGGTTCATTTGGTGAGATTAGAGTACAAAATATTGCATGTTAGACATCTTCATGCAAATAAGAAAAAGAAATGTATCCACTCATAAACAAGGACATGCACAAGACACAAAAATTCATTCAATAAAGTATTTCTAAGGGACTTGAACTTTTAAATCTAAAATGTAAATTTCTTTCTTTTTTGTTTTCCTAGTTGAAATTCTTTCCTCTCTTCTCTCTCTCTAAACTTAAGGGCTGACCACACAAGCCAACTCCTAAGCCAAAGAGGCCATTGGATAACCAGTAATCTAAAATGTAAATTTAGTGTGAGGTAAATTGAATCACAAAGCTTACAGAACTATTGCCCCTAAAGGCAAGATGTCCGCATGATTCAAATTTATTTAAAGAATTTCACATACTACCTGCACAAGCACCTCTTCCTGTCCGACAGATTTTATGAGAATTGAAAAAAGAGATAAATCAACTCCACTAGGCAATATAGTTGCCTCTGCTAAAAGAATTGCGGCTGACATGCAAGCAAGAATGATAGCCAAGAGTTTCTTGAGTTGCTTCCTAAGGACACATCGCCAGGTTAATTCTGCAAGAAACCACAAAATATCCAATTAGAATATAAAATATTAAAAGAGCGGAAATCTTGAGTGAATAGCCAGGCCCAAATATATAAAATAATGAACAAATGCTCAAGGCAAGCTCGACCTATGTAATTCTGTCAAAAAAATTGGCTCATCTATCTCCCATTGTTTTTTTGCAGATGATTTATTTCTGATATTAAAGGCCTCTGTGAAGAATGCTACAAATCTAAACTTACTCCTTGAAGAATTTGGTACTATCTCAGGTCTGAAGGTAAATCATACAAAAAAGTGTGGTATTTTTCTCCAGGTCAATCAAAAGGAAGGGAAGCATTTTGAGGGTTTTAAAATTCAAGGAAGGCGTTTTTCCCTGAAATATTTGGGTCTTCCTCTTGTGGATGGAAGGTTGAAAAAATCTCACTGTTCTCCTCTTCTTGATAAGGTAAACTCAAAGCTATCTGCATGGAGTTCTATCAATTTATCCATGGGCTGGAAGAGTTGAACTCATCAATTCTGTCATTTCATCTTATTACCATTATTGGGCTGCTGTTTTTTCAATCCCCATTGGAGTTCAAGATGAGATTGAAAGAAGGGTTTGGAATTTTTTATGGGGTGGTGGTCCAGAAAAGAAAAAACATGCTCTTCTGGCTTGGGATAAGATTATTTTACAAAAAAAGGAGGGAGGTCTAGGCATCAGAAGCTTTAGGAGCATTGATCACACTTGTGCATGTATGTTGACTTGGCATTTTCTTCTGCCTAAGGAAGATCTTTGGGTCCTAGGGTTCAGGGATAAATACGTTAAAAATTCTCATTTTTGGTCAACGAATGCCAAGGCAAGTGATTCTGTTATTTGAAAGGCCATCCTTAACAATAGGGATTTCCTAATTCAACACTTGAATTTTCTATAGGAAATGGAAATGATTTCAGTTTATACTATGATCCTTGGTATAATGGTTCCACTCTTCAGAGACAATATGGTATGAGAAGACTTTTGCCTGCAGGATATATAACTACAATGCTCCACTTTCTATTCTTTATACTTCAGCTGGTTGGACAGTTCCTGAAAACTGGCCTGCAGAGATTGGTCTCTTTCTACAACAGCATGCAGGACTCAAATTCTGAAGATTCGATCAAATGGAAACATGGTGTTCTCTCATTCAAATCTGTCTGGAATGTCTGTAGGGAACAGGGTGAAACTGTCCAATGGTAGAGTCTCCTGTGGAATCATAACAGACCTAGAGTTGCAGTTCAAGCTGTTCTCCTCCTTCATAACTCTTTCCCTTCTTATTTTAACCTCGGAAAGAGAGGTTTCATTGGTCCAGCAGTTTGTCATAGTTGTTATACAGATGTTGACTTTTGGGATCACTTGTTTTGGTGCTTCCCTTTTGCTAAGAAGGTATGGCTGTGGTTTTCCGATCTTTGTCACTGGGACGATTTGATAAGAGTTGATGCACTTCATTGATGTGCTGGATTGGTTTATTGGTCACTCACGAGGACAGTCATTGAAAAGTAAGCTTATAAGGTGCTGGTTCATGCAATTCTGTGGTGCATTTGGGCTGAGAGGAATAGAAGATGTCATGGTGGTACTGTCTTATCCTCTCACCAGTCGGCTATGGAGGCTTGCTTTGAAGGTCTGACTGCTACTGGTCAGACCATTTCAGACATTGGGACCATATTTTGGGATCTAGTTTCTTTTCTATTTTCAGAGTGTGGCCTTTGTGTTTCATGCTCTGGTACCTCAGTTACTTTGTAATTTTCTTTTTATTCCTTCTCGTGGTTTGGGGTATGCACTAAACTGTAGTTTCTCATTTTCATGTGATCCTTAAAGTAGATCACTTTCTCTATGTAGTATATTGTTCCATATATAAAATTTTCCACATTCAGGGGAAAAAAAGAGAAATTACTCCAGCAAGCCCATTAATTATTAAAACTTCTAATTAATTGAAGCTATAGAGCTGTATCATTTATTTTGCAGGTAGCCTACTCACAACCTGCACTGAAACAGTGCTTTACCCAATAACAGAAATAAGGAGGAAAAGGAAACTGAATCAAGAAACATGTGCATCAACATAAATCAGCCCAATAATACATTGTACTTTAATGAGAGATGAAACTTACTAAGGAAATTCAAACAAATAGATATGTTATTAAATCTGATACTTACCCATCCTATCAAAAAGAGGCCCTAATTTTCCAGTTCGATCAGGTCGGAGGCTTGAAATAAATTTCCTGCAAGGGTAGTATCAAAAAGTTTACAGCCAATTGCAGAATAGCCAAGAAAATATAAGATAAAATTATCATAGCGTGAACATCCAGTTAAAGATCATTTGGGCTCAATAATGATGTATGATACAAGTATCAAGTCGTGCAGGGAGGATCTAAGCATAAGCTTTCAGTTCATGAGAGGGTTAGAAGCTAAACAATGACAAACAAAGCCTTTTCCCAACTACTTGAGGACAGCTACCTGACTTTCATTCCACTCTATCTAAGGCCATGGCCTCGGTCAAACTACATGTTATTGTATCTTTCCTTACTTTGTTATCCCTCCCCCTCTCTCTCCTTTTGCATTACCCTCAATGTGGACCATGTCACTCTTCCGCAAACATATCTCTATATAGGACCAATAAAACCAGGGAGAGAAATAAATAAATAAAATCAACCAAAGAGGAGAGTTCATCCCAGATTCATTGTACAAAATTGGAATCACACGCTACCAAGTTTGCAGACAAAGCAAGGGAGATTGCTAAGGACCACCCAATTCGAGGAATTTCTCTAGTTCTGTTCCAAAAAGTCAAACGTTTAAAGAGAGAGCAAAATCATTCTACCATCACCATAACAACTGAACAGCAAACAAACACTGCAGAATCAAGTGGGGGGACTACCATACCAGAACATAACCAATAAAAGATTCTACCTTAAAACAATGCAAATTCCAAATATGATCATACTGAAGCGCTGTCCAGAACTGGCAAAAGTTGACTTGGGAAACATTAGTTTTAGGAAAATTATACTGACCTCCCTCAAGTTAGGTGAAATTGCAGAGACCTCCCCTGTGTAATCAAAAATTAAACTGACCTCCCTTGTCAGAAACGTGCACTTCGATGGTGTTAACGGTTGCTTGATTTTACTAAAATACCCTCAGTTAAGATTTCAAACATTCAGCCATCTCTCTCTCTCTCTCTCTCAACACTTCTACTAGTACCAAATCAAGTGGTCCGAAACTTTGTCTGCCAGAATTAGTTACTCCCTCAAGGATTAGGGTTCTGTTCAATTGAATATTTTTAAATCAATGGAAGAGAAAGGCACAAAGAAAAACCCTAATGGAGGGCCAAAGGCACTTGGAAGAAACAATAAGAGTGGCGTTTCAGATACTCTCTTCCCCAAACGACAAGCTCTGGAACCCAACCTTGCGGCAGATCTACAACTACTTAGTACTTACTAATTCAACTGAGATCAAGGTTCGCAATCACAGTGTAACAGAATCGTGACCGTATCATGGTTACGTAATGGAATCGGTTATCGGAGCCGTGAGATTTTATTATCTCGCATATAGGGTACAAAATGCACCAATACGCATGTTTTTACAAAAATAATCCGATAAAGATAAATTTTTAGTGAATTTTAGTAATTTTTATTGAATTTTTTAAGACCATTTAACACGAGTAATAACCTATTCATAATTTTAAGTTGCGTTCCTAATTATGTTTTTAGTAAATTAATGAACAATAATAAATTTAATCATTAATAAATGAAGATTCATACCGCGTGTTGATTGTCCCAATTTAAAAAAAAATAATAAAAATTATTGGATTTTACTGATTTTATTGAATTTTTTAAGAACATGGAAACACGTGGTAATGATTTGTTTACAAAATTTAAGTCATAATCTAATTCATTTTACAAGATTAATAAATAAAACTAAACTTAATTATGAGATAACTGGAATTCATATCATATATAATAACGTTTGAATTTTAAAAAATAATAATTAAATAAATATATAGTATTTTTTTTTACATATAAAATAAATGTGTTTACTTTATATTTGATTTTTCTCTTAAGTTCAACTCTCGTTATTATTCTTGCAAGTGTCAAGCTAATTATAAATATTACTGTAGCTCTAATGCACTTTTTTTATTAATATATATTTTTTTATTGATAAGTAAAATGTATAAAAAACACTCAAAAGGGGAGCATATCCCAAGGACTACACAAGGCCAAAAAGGCCTCTAAACTTTCAAGGAGTCCAAAAAATCTATAATCTCCTCTAAATATCTATAATTTCTCCCTATAGCCCAACAAAAAATAGTAGTAATAATAGAGAACTTAAGCATAGAAATAGGAGTCTCCTTTCCTTCAAAGAATCTCTTGTTCCTTTCGAGCCAAAGACACCACCAGACACACAATGGCGTAACCCTTCAAACATCCCGGACTTGGGCCCCCACTATGCAACCTCTCCAACCCTCAATCAACCCTTTAGAGGACCTTGGCATAACCCATTGAACACCAAACAAACCAAGCATCAAATCCCAGCATTCCCTAGCCATGGTGCAATGCAAGAGAAGGTGATCCACCGTCTCCTCATCTCTTTGACACATGTAGCAACTATTGACCACAACCTGATTCCTTTTCCTCCAATTATCCTGAGTCAAAATCTTCCCCAAAACAGATGTTCAAGCAAAGAAAGCCACCTTTAAGAGGGCTTTGAAGCGCTAAACAGCCTTCCACAGGAAAGGAACCCTGAGTCCCTCCATGAAACATCTATAGAAGGACCGAATATCAAAGTGGCCCTTAGAAGCAGGGACCCACAGCCATCCATCGAAATCTCCACTTATGATCTCCTGGCAATAAAGTAACTCCAAAACACTAACGGCGTCCTCGATCTCCCAATCCTGAAAATGCCTCATGAAACGAACATCCCAAGACGATCTTCCGCTATCAAGTCAATAACAGTCAACCACCATGGCTTGCTTATCCGTGGCAATCCTAAAAAGCCGAGGGAAAGAGAGAGCAAGCGAGCGGTCACCACACCAAAGATCCTCCCAGAAATTGATCCTCTTACAATCCCTGAGCCGAAATTTGACGTGTTTAAAAAAAAACATCCCATCATTTCCGAATGAATTTCCAAACACCAACTCCCCCTGGACTACACACCTTAAGGGAACTACAAACTCCTCTCCCCTCCCCAAATCTACTCGCAATCACCCTCCTCCAAAGCCTATGTCTCTGCACCCCAAATCTCCAAAGCCACTTCCCGAGGAGAGCCTTATTGAAAGGCACCAATCTTCTGATTCCCAAGCCTCCGACACGAATCGGACAACAAACCTTCTCCCGGCAGACCAAATAGAACTTGAACTCCTCCCCCAATCCCCCCCAAAGAAAATTTTGCTACAGCCTCTCAATCCTATCAGCCACGGAATAAGGAATACGGAACACCGAGAGGAAGTGAGTAGGAAGACTTGAAAGTGTACTCTACAATAAGGTGATCCTTCCTCCCTTAAAATGATATTGTTTTTTCCATCCCGCCAACCTCTTCTCGAACCTATCCACCACAGGGTCCCAGCTTCCCACCCTCCTCAAGGACAACCCAAGGGGTAAACCCAAATAAAAGATAGGAAACGAACCAATGCTACACCCAAAAGCCCCTGCTAAAATAGCGATCTCAGGAACTTCCCCAACCGGCACCAAAACGCTTTTTCCCACGTTCACTTTCAAACCAGAGACAATTTGGAACCAAATCAAAACACATCTCAAATATCTTATGTACGTGTTAATGATTTGTTTACGAATTTTAAGTCATAATCTAATTCATTTTACAAAATTAATAAATAAAACTAAACTTAATTATGAGATATATAGAATTCATATCATATATAATACGTTTGAATTTTTTTTTTTTTTTTTTAAAAAAATAGATAATAATAGTTAAATAAATATATACTACTTTTTTTACATGTAAAATAAATGTGTTTATCTTATTTTTCATTTTTCTCTTAAGTCCAACTCCTATTATTGTTCTTGCAAGTGTCGGGCTAATTATAAATATTAATGTAGCTCTTATGATAACAAAAGGTGAGAAGGTGATGTTTGGCCTAGTGATAGAAATGGAAACGATTCTCAAAAATGTGTTAACTAATTAAATATTTTAGTAGTCGATGTAATAACAAATAAGGTATCTGGCTTGGTGGTGGCAGTGGTTACAATCACAACTTTGAGCCAGGTTTGACTCTCCTAAGCGCAATCTATTTTGTCAAAAACACCAAGAATGTTTGTTGTTTGATATGAGTGGGCTGGTTCGCGCTTAGCCCGTTACTTACAAAACGGACGGTTCGTTAGAAAATCGCGTGAATCTGTACACCATCCGGTAAACAGGTGTGTGACGGAACCGTAGGCTCCAAAAACCATTCCAAACTGGCCAGTACGTGCCGCACCAGCCTGTTCGGTGAACCATGACTAAGATACTTAGTAATATAAAATCTATTAATAATTTAAAGGATAATTACACTTACCTCCCCTGTAGATTGCCTAAATAACAAGGACCTCCCCTATGGTTTCAAATATAACACTAACCTCCCCTGTTAACCAAAGGTGTTAAATAACTACTATACCTATCGAACTTCTATTATTTTATAATGTAAAATATTTGTTTCTTTATGGGCAAAATAATCAAATTCAAGCTTTCTAAGAGAATTCGAGGGTTTTAAGTAAATATTGAGCATGACATCAACATACAATAGTGTCAGAATTTTTGACGAGGGAGGTCTGTGCTACTTAGACCCGAACCAGAGAGGAGGTCAGTGTCATATTTGAAACTAAATGGGTGGTCCCTGTTATTTAGGCAATCTACAGGGGAGGTCAGTGTATTTATCCCTTAATTTATTATCCACCTAGATTTCTAAATTCCTCCACACAAACAACACCAGCTCATAATATAACTGAAAAGAAAAAAAATAATAATAAAAATAAATAAATAAATAAAATCTCGAAGAGAAAAACATGCAAGCAGCCTTTCTTTTCACACCACCTACACAATCTCTCAAACAAATCTAACCTCTTAAAATAGATTCCTTGTACAAAAATAAATAAATAAATTCAATATCCTGGAAATAAAAGAATACAGGATCAAAATTTTCCTCTTCACACAAAACAACACTTGCTCGTAATATAATAGAAACAACACCTCGAAGAGAAAAATGCGTGAGCGGCCTTTCTTTTCACACCGCCGACATAATCTCTCAAACACTTCTAACATCCTAAATATGGATTCCTTGTACAAAGAAGGGAAAGAAGTTCAGTATCCATGAAATAAAAGATTACTAGATTGGAAAACGTAATAATAACAGAAAGAGGAGCTTTTTAAATAATTATTTGGGGATGCCACAGTGCAAGACAATCCAAGTTGAATTCCCACACTTGATCAGTCTATTACTGAAAGCATCAATAGTAACTAAGCTGATTTGAGTATTCAGTTATTCGAGCTTAGCTCGTCAAAGTCGGGAAGGTGTTTGGGCTTGATTCATGTTCATACGAGGTTAGCCTAGGCACGATCGAGCTGGGGCGAGACTCGGCGATGTTCAGGCAAGCTCAAGCTCAGCTTCAAAACGTTGACACCTCTCAAACTTCAATCTATACATATACACAACATGTTCATATAATATATACATACACACACACACACATATATATATATATATAGAATATGCATACAAATCTACCTACCTTTCACAAGTGCAGAAAGTCGCCATCAAAGCTATTTGAGATGAGAGCTAGGGAGGAGAGAGCACTTGAGAGAGCTGGGGGGCAGGAGGTGAGGCGGTGGATTGCAAAGTGGTAACAAGAGGGGCATTCTCTCGTCTAGGGTTAGGGTTGCAAAATTATGGTCTCTTTTCTTATTTTTTGGGGGTAAGTACATGGGCCTTAATGTGAATGATTTAGGGGGTTTGGAGTAAACATATATGTTATAAATGCATTGGTTGAGCTTAACCTACCTTGGTTTTATATACTATATAATGGGCTTAAGAAACATACACTAAAAATTATATAGGCCTTAGAGCTTGGAGCCTACGGAATCGAGCTCGGCATTTTTCAGGCTCGGCAAACGAGCCTAAAAAATGTGTTCAAGCTGGATACAAATACAAGTCAAGATTTTAATGAGCCGAGCCCAAACTGTTCATGAACAATGTTGTTCATTTGCAGCCTTAATCACCTGCATTGAGCAATGGACATCACATGTTTCGCGCCTCCAAGCGTAAGTGGCGATGCTTCAACATATTCAATGCACCTCTTCAAGATAGGTGGTGGAGTTCTAGATGAGGCTTGTCTCTATCACGAATCGTACGTTGCCTCTCTCTTTTCCAATCACTAATGCCTCTCTTCGTTCTAGTTAGTCTACTACAGCGGACTTCGCCAATTTGCCAAACATACAAAACTCGCAGAACTAGCTTAAATCTTCTTCTTATTGCAAAGAGACAACTGAAGAAGGTACTATTGTTATAGCAAATATAGTTTACAACGAAGAGAGAGAGGTGGCAATCAGGTTTGACTATTCAGGATGAGGCAAAAACGAAAAAAGAAAATTTAGGGTACTAAAGTCGTTTAATATTAATTAGTGAGGGCAAAAATGTCTTTGCATTCTATTTAAGAGCAATATTGGAATTTAAAATTTTTCATCCCCTGAGTTTCTGTTGTTGACAGGCATTAACCGTTAATGGAAGGGGAAAATTGTTACCAATATATGTTTTCAGGAGGCCAGTGTATTTTTTTACTTCATAAGGAAGGTCTTTGTGACCAAATTTACCCAACTTCATGACCTGGATTCCAATCATCCAACCTAAAGTGAATTGCAAAAAATTTGGGGGTCATTGAGAGGAGATGTGGACTGGAAAGAATTTACTACACTAGGATAATCAATCAAAGTGAAGTACCAAAGTTTACGTCATTGTTGTCGTTGCCTGGTTCAAAGATAAACGGTTGAACATTAGTGTCACTAACACGAGTTCAAGTCTCAAAGTAGCCACTTTGTGAAATGCCAGAGGTTATGTCTGTAATAAGTCCTCCTTTCCCAAGACCCTACTGTAGCGGGACCAGAACCGATTAATGTCTCTCAGTGTCCCTTAAGATAATCAATCCAAGACCAATATCTCACAATATAAACAAGATCTGAAAAAGCAGTAATCAATCACAACTCCACCTGTCCAAAGCTCACTTAAGTTCGAGCAAATAGTAGATTGTCGAGGGAAGGCTTCAATTAAACTTTTTCCTCTATATTTGTACCTCTTTTTTTTTCATTTGATGAAGATGGCATTCAAACTCCCAAAGAGACCAACAACCAAGCATGTGAAATCAAAAGCAACATGTCTTGCCAACCAAGTGGCTGCATCTTTGAGAAAAAAAGGTAGGTAGGTAGGGTTCAGATTCACACTTAGAAATTTCCAGACCAAGTACAGTTTTAGCAACTCCAGGACTGGATCAGCACCGGATTCATTGCAGTTCTATTTAGCACAATAAAATTCCCTTCATGCATCAACAATCAGGCTCGTGTAGGAACAGTAATCGGCAAACACATACATAAAAGTTATATATATATATATATATATATATCACATAGACCCACTTTGCCCAATTGGGACTTGAAATCCTCAACCTCCTCTTAAGGAGATGGAGGAAATACCACTCAAGCTAGTGCTTAGTGGTTTATTAAAGTATTTAAGTCAGTACATTAATAAACATAAGAGATTAAATTCAAGATAGATACAAGGCAAGGGGACGATAATATTTAAAGAGGGAGGGAGGGAGAGAGAGAGAGAGAGGCAAACCATCCAGTCAAATTACGTCGTTCATAATTCTTTATTGTATCTTCCAGTTCAAGGGCCTCCATGACATAAGTCAAATACTCACTGCAAAACCAATAGTTGAGTACAATCAGGTTAACTAAAAATTCTGAACATTAAGCCTCTGAAAGTTGACACTTCCAAAATGTGGCAACATAATAATAGCGTCGCATGCATTGACAACTATTATAAAATCAGAATTCAGAAAAAGTACCACTGATGCCTACATTTTTTAATACGAGGAAATGAGATGAGTTCAACTGATGCTGGATCAAAAGACCAAGCATGACCAGTAGTTAGCTTGACTTGGGCTACATGTTAGCAGTTAGCACCAGTGTGAGCCTTTAATTTTATTTTAATACTTTGCTTTTGCTTTCTCTCATTTCATTAAATTATAGAATTTTAGTAGACTGTTCTTATGTTCCAAATTTTTAAAGGTAATCATGATTGTATGTAATTGTCAGGATAGTCTAACACAGACAAAAATGTTGAGACATCAGGGTCGTTAGAAGCATATAATCCTGATACAAATATTTTGACTCTGTTATAAACAATTTCAGCTAATTTTTTTTCAAAAACCGAGATACAGAAAACAATGTTAGGCCAGCCAAATTCTAAAATCAAAATGATTGGAGTACTAACCCAAATTTTCTGCAATCTCTATCATCTTCAGCAACTCAATGTTTAGAGATTCCTACCTATTGCAGCAAACAGAGTAGCAACATGGGGACGTAAAAAGGGGGATCCTATCAACTTGTTCTAACCTTGGATAATAAGTTGAGCTTGGTCTTACTTCACCATCGAGAAACGAAAGAAGACCAATTAATCAAGATACCCAATGAGGATCGTAGCCATATGATTTTGCACTTCTCGAAAAATCTAATCAGTTTCATTATTCTAAGTGGTTACTCTTATTTTGAGTATCTTATAAAGCTACTCAAATTGGATCAGTGATCGATTTCTAGGTTTTGTCATAAACCTAATTGGTTACTTCCAATTATGTAAATCAATAGTTCAAACCACACTCGATAGCAGATTTAGCACTAGTTGCATCAAAATAGGTACCAAAGCCTGAAACCTTGTTCAAATATGGTTGTGTAGAGGTAATGGAATAGGAAATAAACCGAAGTCATTATGAATGGCCAACAATAAGAATATGGTTTAAGATTGTGAACATACAAACACGTCAGTAACAAGAAGGCGTGACCCATATGGAGATTACAAAAGGTAACTGCAAAACCTTCTAACATATTAAAACGTAATTTCCTTTTTCTTTTGAGTCCTTATAGGAAGAAAACAACGCACTAAAGAAGAAGCATAAGAAAAGTACACGAGAAAAGCTCAAACTTGCAAACAAATCCTACAAATCTGGTCCCCTTTATCCCTCAAGAGTAAACATAACCACAAAACCCTCCAAAAGAGAAGCCACACGATCCACGAAGAAGTCTACCCTCTCATTGACCAAACTAGATATCCAAGAAATCTTTGCCTTTGAAGAGAAAAACAAATATAAGATATCTTGCATGAAATAAGCATATTGCCAAGAATCATAAGGTTGCGATTTCAACCAACGATCCACAACCTTGGAGTCTCCCGCTTTAGAAGCAAAACCATATCCACCGGTCTAGAGAATGAAAAAAAAAAAAAAAAAAAAAAAAAAAAAACAAACTCTGGTTGGACCCTCCAATTATGCCCCAAATGCCAAGGGACTCAGAGCCTGAAGCCCATTAAAACTAAATTTTAACAGTATCCATTGGGGTTGGTTTCCCTCCACGAAGGGAAACTTATTAGGCACATCAAAAGAGAAAACTGCTTTCAATCTTTTAAAATTAAAATCAATGGAAACCCTTCAAATTTCTTACTCACTTAAACCAAGGAGAGGTTACGAATGCATTATATACTTGAATCTCAAAACTCCTTGTCCCTCTATTGGTTGTCCCATTCCATAGAGCTTTAGCCTCATTACCTTTATATCAAATCTACTTAAAGCAAACCTGGACAAAAATTCAACCTCTCGAGAAGCCACCAAAGTAAGCCTTCTAGTTGAAAATTTTAGCCATAGAGCATAAGAAAAGGTGCAACAGATGAAGAGATGACTAGAAGTTTTTGTTGATGAAGTGTTTGTGGGGGAGAAGGAAAGGGGCAGTGTTAAGGGGGGAGGGAGGGCTAAGGGTGAGGTGGGTGTTATTGTTTCCTCATGAAGCTACGAATTTTATCTTGGAATGTCCGTGGCCTCAATTAGGGGTGCACACGGTTCAATTCCTTACGGTTCCTTAAAATTAGAGCCGGAACCGGAACCAGAACCGTATAGGTATGGAACCGAACCGTGGATACCGGTTTGGTTCCACGAGAACCGACTGTTTGCTTCACAGGCTTGACCGATGAAGATGATGAAGCCGGAGAAGCCATGTCGCTGACTGAGACGGTGTGTGGGTGTAGATCGGAGAAGCCATGTGACGGTCTCGCACTTTTCTGTCGCTGACTGATGAGAAGATGAGAGGATGAGATGGTGTGTGGGTCACTGGGTGTAGATCGGAGAAGCCTAGCGACTCGAGTAAGGAATGAAGATGGGGGGGGCGCGGGGCAATGAGGAAGCTTTGAGCCTTTGAGATGGGGGAGGGCGATGAGGAACACTTGAGATGTGGGGGGCGATGAGAAAGCTTTGAGGCTTTGAGATGGGGGCGGCGATGAGACTCAGGTTAGGTTTATGATGAATGAATGAAATTGTGAAATGAGGACCACGTGGTTTAGTGTGGACCACGTGGCTACCTCTACATCAGTCATTCATAATGACTTATTGACTTTTAGTAACTTTAGACTTTGGTTAGTTAAGTCTGACAACTGAGCTGCAAGTAATTAATAATATATATATATACGGTTCCGGTTCTTACCTGTTCCAACGGGTTCGGAACCGGAACTGTACACTCGCGGTTCTGAAATTAGGAACTGGGACCGGAACCGGAACCGGAACCGAAGCCCACGGTTCGGTTCGGTTCTCACGGTTCTTTTGTGCATCCCTAGCCTTAATGACACGGGCAAAAGGAAGGTGGCGAAGATGGCAATGAGAAAATGGGGGGTTCATTTGGTGTGTCTCCAAGAAACGAAGATTGATCTTATGACCGATACAATGGTTAAGAGTCTTTGGGGAAGTCGGTTCGTTGAGTGAGAGGCTCTAGATTCATTAGGGACCTTTGGAGGTATTCTTCTCATGTGGGATAGGAGATGGATGGCAAAGGTGGATGTTTGTAAGGGGGGTTTCTCTTTGTCTTGTGCTTTTGCACTGGAGGAGGATGGTTTTTCTTGGGCCTTCTCTAGTGTGTATGGGCCGGTGGATGACTATGAGAGGCCTACGCTGTGGGAGGAACTTAATGTAGTGAAGGGGATGTGGTCTATTCCTTGGTGCGTGACCGGAGATTTTAATGTGGTTAGATCCCTGTCGGAGAGATCTACAGGTGGTCCATGGACTTCGGCAATGATGCATTTTTCGGAGTTTATTGATGGGCATCAGCTTATCGATCTTCCTTTAGAGGGAGCTTCTTTACTTGGTCCAATGGTAGGGAAACGCCTACTCTTTCCCGCCACTGGATAGATTCTTGATTTCTGGAGAGTGGGAGGAGAAGTTTCCGGGCGCAGTTCAGGTTGTTTTGGCTAGGGTGACGTCGAACCACATTCCTTTGGTTTTGGACTATGGAGATTTGAGACCTCATTGTACCCCTTTCAGATTTGAGAACAATTGGCTTAAAGCGGTGGATTTTCAAGGGATGGTGCAATCTTGGTGGGAGGAGGACATGGTGGTGGGAACGTCGAGTTTTATTTTAGCAGGAAAGCTTCGCCTTCTGAAAAACAAACTCAAAAGATGGAATAAGGAGGTGTTCGGTAATCTGGAGTGGAGGAAGAAATAAAGAATAGGGCCCTCGCTGACATTGCTGAGATCAATAGATTGGAAGCGGTGGGTGGTCTTGTTGAGTCTCAACGTAATAGGAGAGCAGCTTGTCAACCAGAATGTGTTGAGATTGCAGTCATGGAGGAAATTTCATGGCTACAGAAATCTAGGGCCTTGTGGCTCAAAGAGGGAGACCTTAATACAAAGTTTTTTCATAGAACTGCTAATGCTCATAGGAGGGGCAACCATATTGGGCGGATGTGTGGGGACGGAACGGTGTTGAATACTGAGAAGGAGGTGCGTAACGGGGTCGTTTCTTTCTATCAGAGGTTATACTTTGAGCCTTTACGTTGGAGGCCAAGGCTTGATGGTCTTCGCTTTGATTCAATTTCAGCTGTGGATAGGGATGGGTTAGAGAGCCCTTTTACGAAGGAGGAGGTTCCGAACGCTTTGAAGAGTTATAATGGTGACAAGGCTCCAGGTTCGGATGGTTTCACAATGAGATTTCTATTGGAGAGCTGGGAGGTGGTTAGATAAGAGGTTATGGACACTTTTCATGAGCTCCATTCGAATGGGAGGTTTGAAAAGTCGCTGAATACTTTTTTTATTGCTCTTATTCCTAAGAAGGGAGGTGCTTCTGACGTTAAGGACTTTAAACCTATTAGTCTGATTGGGTGTATGTATAAGCTTATCGCTAAAGTCCTTGCGTTAAGATTGAGGGAGGTTCTGAACGGTGTCATTTTAGAGTCTCAGAATGCGCTCATTGGGGGTAGACAGATCCTGGATTCCGCTCTTATTGCTAGTGAATGTGTGGATTTTAGGATTAGTAGCGGGGTTCCTGGAGTTCTGTGTAAGTTGGATATCGAGAAAGCCTATAATCATGTTTGCTGGAATTTTTTGTTTTATCTGTTAGAGAGGATGGGTTTTAGAATGGAGGAGATGGATTGAAACATGCGTTTCGTCTGTCAGATTGTCAGTGTTGGTGAATGGGTCTCCATCCAGGTTTTTTTGGCAGTTCTCGTAGTTTGAGGCAAGGGGACCCTCTCTCCCCTTTCCTGTTCATTATTGTTATGGAGGCTCTTAGTAAGTTGGTGGGAAGGGCTATGGCCTTGGGGCTCATAAAGGGCTTCAAGATGGGTCCAGATGCAACTCATCAGTTAGAGATTTCCTAATTACTTTTCGCGGATGACACTCTGATTTTTTGTGAGGCAGAGGTGTCCCAATTGAGATATTTGAGATGTATCCTGGTTTGCTTTCAGGCTGTTTCTGGGTTGAAAGTTAACGTGGGAAAGAGTGTGCTTGTCCCTGTAGGAGAGGTTCAGGAGATGGATTCTCTTACAACTGTTTTAGGGTGTGGGACGAGCTCCTTCCCTATTTCTTACTTGGGCTTTGCTTTGGGTGACTTGTCAAGGAGAGTGGGAAGTTGGGACCCGGTGATTGAGCGTTTCGAGAGAAGGTTGGTTGGGTGGAAAAAGCAGCATCTTTCAAAGGGAGGAAAAGTTACTTTGGTGAAGAGTTCTTTATCCAGCCTTCCAACTTAAATTCTTTCGCTTTTCCAAATCCCCTCCTCCATTATTGGAAGACTTGAGATGCTTCAACAAAACTTCCTATGGGGCGATTGGGGGGAGGAGTTTAAATTCCATCTTGTTAGGTGGGAGCAGATTTGCAGGCCTTTAAGTTGGGAGGTCTAGGGATTAGGAGGTTGGCCCCTTTCAATAGGGCACTCCTAGACAAGTGATTATGGAGATTCAGCAGTGAATGACATAGATTATGGAGGAAGGTTGTTTCATGTCGGTTTGGGGAGGAGAGAAAGGGATGCTCAGCTAGGCCGGTCAGATCTGCTGTCGGCGTGAGGGTGTGGAATTCCATTGGGAAGGGTTGGGATGAGTTCTCTAAGCATATTAGATTCAGATTTCGGGAAAGAAGGGACGTCCGGTTTTGGAAAGATTCTTGGTGCGAGGACCGCCCATTGTCTTGTTTGTTCCCAAGGTTGTTTAGTATTGTTGTTGATAGACATGCTTTGGTTGCTGACTGCTATCGTCTTGATAGCGCTAGGTTGTCTCGGGATGTGCAGTCCCAGTGATCCTTTCAGGATTGGGAGTTGGATGACATCACTGGCTTGCTGGACCTTTTGTATAGACAGGAGGTAGATGGCACTGGTTCAGATTCCTTAACTTGGGTGCTTTCTTCGCAGGGAACTTTTCAGGTCCGGTCCTTCTTTTTCTGCCTTTCCGGGTTTCATGATACCACTTTCCAGTGGAAAACGATTTGGCATTCGAAGGCTCCTCTTAAGGTAGCCTTTTTTGTGTGGACTGCTGTTTGGGGTAAAATCTTGACTCTGGACAATTTGAGGAAGAGAAGACAAGTCATTGTCAACCAGTGTTGTCGGTGTATGAATGATGGAGAGTCTGTGGATCACATTCTCTTGCATTGTCCCGTGGCTCATGACTGCTAGAGCCTTATTTTGGGTCTTTTTGGCGTCCAGTGGGTTATGCCCTGGACCTCAAGGGACTTGATTGATATTTGGAGGGGCCAAAGGGTGGGAGCCCATGTTTGCGATTTTTGGAAGGTGACCCCCCTCTATGTTTGGAGGAGTCTTTGGAAAGAGCGTAATAGAAGATCTTTTAATGGGGAGGAAATCTTTATTGGGGCGTCGAAGTTTTCTATTATTTGTTCTCTCTTTAGTTGGGGTATGGGGAGAGATTGTATATCTTTAGATGAGATCATAGACTTTTTGGGTCTTTGGGTCCTTAGGACTTCCCCTTTTCCTTTTTTCGGTTTTTTTGTACAGCTTTTGGGACGCGTTCCCCTCTTGAACGCTTTCTAATACATTTTTACTTATCAAAAAAAAAATGAACCTTCATAGGGTGTAAGAAAAATTAAAATCAATGGAACCCCTTTGAATTCCATAGTCACTAAAACCAAGGACGCTAAGAATGCATTATATCCCACCCCTCCTCATCCTATTTTGGTTGTCCCCCAAAATAATAACATTCCTTTCAATCCAAAAAACCCAAATCAACGCCAGACCGACCCCCACTCCAAGGAACTTTTGGCTCATTATCATTAAGAAAGGCACTTGAAGCGATCATGCACAAAAATTCAACTTCTCTAGGAGCAACCCAAGTAACCTTGTTAGAAGGAAGTTTTAGCTAGGGGTAGCAATACTTGACACGACATGCCAACACAACAGTACACTACAGCTGATAAGTGGGTTTGGGTTTGGGTTTGGGTTTGGGTTTGGCTTAATTGTGTTGGGTTGTAATCATGTCGACCCAAATTGACATGCTAATTTACCGTGTCATATTTGTATTTGACATGCCAACTCATTTAAATAAATGTGTCAGGTCAACACGAATACAACCCATCTCGTTTACTACACATTAAAACATACTTAAAAAGTAATATCCTAAGAATATATGGGCAGACTTATCAATTCATGTTTTGTCGCGTTGCGTTAAGTCTTGATCCATTTATTAAACAGATTTTGCAAGTCGTGTCGTATTACTAGTTTAATAATCGTGTCAAAGTTCCTTGACACAAATAATAATCGCCCGTATAACAAGATACTTATGTCATGGCACAACACAGATACGACAAGGAAACAAGAATTGTCATCCCTAGTTTTAGTCATAGAGCAGTGGAAAAGGTGCAACAAATGAAGAGATGGTTAGAATTTCAGTTGGCTACATAGAGAGAAAAAGGAGCAGAGCCATTTTGGTTGAATTTAAGGACGAAATTCCTTCTCACAGAGCTGCACAAGGAGACAAAAAGTGAAGTTCTAGAATAATTTATTCTTAATATATATATAAATATATATTTGGATAATTTTTATTCTTAATATATTAGTGGATGGTCACAAGGAATCAAGGATTGGGATGTCCACCAATATATGATCAACCAACCTGATGATCTTCAATTTTTATTAAGAAGGTACCAAAAAGTATCTATCGTTTAACAAAGGCGCAACTTGGTTAATGGAAACAATTCCAAGGCCCAAAGAGAAACCTACCAGCTTAGGTTGGTTTGGCTAGTTCCCTGACATGTGTTGGGGCAAAGTGGAAGCGTAACAACAAAGACAATCACAAAACAAACACAAGATTTATGTGGTTCACTCAAAACCTGGCTACGTTCACAAATGAGAAGACATTCACTATAGTTATGTAGAGATATTATCATATTACAAAAGTAGAGAATTTCCAACACCGGACCATGTACACAAACTCTTACCCTAGATTTTTTCTCCGTGTACTCCAGACTCCCTCTCGTCATCAGTGTTCACTCTACCAAACCCGTACATTCACCTCTACCCATCAACTCCGTCATGAGGCTACTTTCCAATTAGGGCTACATGTCTCTCAACTCATAACTCTCAATCCTTAGCCTAAGTATATTTATAGAGTCTAAAACTCAATTCCTTATTAGACAAGGATTACAATTCATTGGAGCCCAAGTATTGTCGAACCAGAAATTACCTAATACAATAACTCTAAAATAGAAACCCAATTAAACTAGAACTTGAGACATAATTCCTAACAATCTCCACCTTGGCTCAAATTCCATCATGTCAATCATCACTTCACACAACATTGATTCGAACAATTCTTTGCAGCTTCAATCTTGACGATCCTCCTGCAAAACTCTGTTTGCCCCACTATATGTTACTCGACCAGTCAAACCTCCAAGGCTCCACCTTGACTACTAGCGCTCTATGCCATGTGACATCACGATTTTCTAACTATTGTGATCAAACAAGCCAATTGATTGACTCCACCTGCAACACCACCTGAGACTTGGAACTTTGTCAAATAAAACACCGAACTTCCCATCACAAACCGTTGGCTCTAATACCACTTGTTAAGGGCACAGCGGAAGCAAACAACAAGCAAAGCAAATAAAGCAATCACACAAAACACAATATATATGTTGTTCACCCTAAATTTAGGCTACGTACACAGATGACGAGATTCACTTTAATTATGTAGAGATATTACAAGAGAATTTCCAACACCAGACTATGTAAACAAACTCTTTCTTCTCTATGTACTCCATGAGACTCCTTCTCGCCATCAGTGTTCACTCTATCAAACCCGTTACTCACCTTCACCCACGAACTCCCTCATGAGGCCGCTTTCCAATTAGGGCTATATGGTATCTATTTATAGAGAGTAAAACCCAGTTCCTTGCTGGACAAGGATTACAATTTGTTAGAGCCGAAGTCTTGTCTAACAAGAAATTACCTAGGAGCAGGTTTGCAAGCCTCTTCAGTTGGGAGGCCTTGGGATTAGGAGACTGGCCCCTTTCAATAGTGCTCTCCTAGGCAAGTGGCTTTGGAGGTTCGGCAGTGAAAGACATAGATTATGGAGAAAGGTCATTTCTTGTCGTTTTGGGGAGGAGAGAGGGGGGTGGTCCGCTAGGCCTGTTAGGGCTGCGTATGGTGTGGGGGTGTGGAG
>JAOTQH010275204.1:0-10481 GCA_025631255.1 Cornus kousa
CAAGCTCCAAACATGGCTCCATCTTCTTCTTCCTCTTCTTCTTCTTCTTCTTTGAAGCTCTAGAGATGGAGAGAGAGTGGATTTAGAGATGTGTTCTTGAGATGAGCCTCCACTTCCCTCTTTTCTTCTAACCCTAATCTTTAACTTTTCTAGAGAGAGAAATAAAAATTACAATGTAAAAATAAAAATGATAAAAAGCTCCTTTACAAAATGGGTCACTTCCCTTTATATAGAATGTCCTTTTCTTAGTCACTAAGTCAGGAATATATCCCCAAAGATATCTAATCCTGTACTATGTGGTAGGTGGACTTTTAGGCACGCACGGGAATAAGACAGCTCGCTGCCAGCAAAAGTTCGATCGATCAGAGAAAAAGTTCGATCAGTCAGAGAAAAGTTCAATCGATCCAACTTTGATCGATCTCAAAAAAAGCGATCGATCTCAGAAAAAGTTGGATCGATCAAACTTGGCAGTTTTTCAGCATCAGCCTCTTTTTGCTCCAAATCAGTCTCTTTTTGCTCTGGATCCTCACTAAGACTTAGTTTGACTTCAAAAAGGTCTTAAGAAACCATTTTTAGACAATTTTAACATTATTGACCTGAAATAGACAAAAACACAAATAAGTACTAAAATGAAAAAAAAAGATAGAATAAGGTCCTAGAATACTCAAGCTTAAGGGGTTTAAATATGCATTTTTTAGTGCTCATCATACCACTTGTCAAGTACCCTTGCCAATTGAAATCCTTCACTTCCGCACCTTGTCTCTCTGAGTCCCGTGGTTTCATGGGAAGTCACGTTTATGTCTTAGGGATGATGTACATTTCTAGAGACTTCGTTTGTTTTTGTGAAAGGACCATTTTGCCCTTAGGGCCATACTTGGTCTCTTCTCAACCTTTGTTTCCGCTTTCGTTCTCGTTGAGTTCCGTGACTTCATAGAAGGTCACCTTAGCATCCTAGGGATGTTGCATACCCCTAGAGACCTTGTTTATGTTTTCACTTCCGTATTCCGGATCCATTTAGGGTCATCACAGGACGCACCAAGTTTGTAAAAATCCATGGTCATCGCACAATTCAACTTCCTTTGCAATTCTAAGTAGTCCTATACCCGTCATCCTAATGGTTTTTGAACCATCGCTCTGATACCAAATTTGTAACGACCCAAACCCGAGGGGTCAGAATCGCTAACTGGTCCTTTACCGAACCCGAGATTATCTAAGTCAATACCACAATATCCAATGTCAATGCACCCTAAGAAACCATTTAGCTGTTGAACTTGTTATAGCACAAAGAGAAAAATAATCCTCGCATGGGGCCTTAAAAAAAATGATATAACCTGTCCCAAATACATTGTAAAATGATGCTTACAACATTTCATTACTTCCATCCATTCAAAACATAGGAATACAAGTCCATTACATACAATGCAAAGTGCTACAACATTCCCCAATTTATCACCAACAATATACATATAAAAAGAGTCCCGTTCCTCCAATTCATTCAAAACATGGAAACACCAGTCCACTACCTAATCCCATGATCCTTTAGAAGGAATGCACTTTAATTACATTAAGTTACAGTCCATTAAATATATAATTGAAATCAAAAGTTCATAACTTACAACATTATACAAATTATACAAAAGTTTTACAAAGGAACGAGATTCCATATACAAAAGTCAACAAAATAAACTCCAACCCTGCCTAAACCTGTGGTGGATCGTCATTCGCCCACTTCTTTCCTGTGTTTTGAAAAATATAATAATATAACAGGGTGAGCACAACCGCTCAGTAGGAGGTATCTAAGACACACCTCTTAATGACCTCGTGAATCCACACAAAGTATAGAACAAAGATATACAGGATTATGCTATAGGGGAAAACACGATAACCACAACAACGACAACAACAGTGTAGGTCATCCAACCATATAAATACAATGCATGCCAATGTAATACAATGACATGCCAATGTCACTCCCTATTTTCAAAACATTTCTGTTTCACCGTTCTAAACCATTAATGCAACCTGACCCATAACAGCTCTACAGCGCCACGAGAGAAGGATTGGCTAGTTATCCCCAACCACATGGCATCTCCAAGGCGTCATTTCAAGCCTAAGTAGCTTAACCATGCTAGGGTCTCTCCCTAGTTCCCTCTAGATCACATTAACGCCCCAAACCACTAGGTAGCTCTTAGGCGCCCAGGTTTTCGCAAACCACTTTTCAAATATTTTCCCAAAATAATTTTCATGACTTTTAAAAACAACTTTTCCCCTTTTTCCTTCCCAATAAAATGCATGAATGCCTCATGCTATACATAACTATGACATTATACAAATTCTCATAATTTCAAATCAATTAAAACAACAATATAACATACCTTTATAGAAATTCTAGAAATAAACGTATTATGCTTTAATATAACAAAACCAACACATTCAACACAGTGGGTATATTTCATGCCTTGACAAAATAAAAGTTCAGCATTTATACACATACAATGTGAACAAAATTTCAGTTTAGCATGCTCCATCACATCATTCCAAGTAACATGTATTTTCAGCCACATAATCACATATAACACATTTACACATAAAACCCTCAAAACCATAAACAAAATTATCAATTTAAGCATACTTAGACTCAAATTAAAGAAGAAAAATTCACGAAAATCAAAAAAGATATGGATTAGAACACCCCTACCTCAAAAATAAAGAACAAAGCCAAGAAACCAATTTTTGAAATTTTGAAACTGGCCCAAATAAGGCTTTGCTCCTTTCAATATGAAGTCCTCAACGCGCTCGTCAATTTTGCCTTCTATGGCAAGATCAAAATCCCAAAGGCTTAATCTAGATCTAAGCTTGAAATTGTGACACAAAAGAAAAAAGAAAAAAAGAAGGAAGCTGTAATGGAGAGAGAGATTTCGTGAATGTGAGATGAAACAATGAAGTTCAGTAATGACCATAAGGTCATTTGTGAAGGCATGGTACAAGGGTGGGCCCCACAGCATAAAATTTTCATTAACTTATATATATATATATCAAACACCTTTCAACCACATATAAACATGTATCCACCTAAAATGCAGTAAATAATAATGGATGAAATGCAATAAATGCAAAACACAACCCCCATACACAACAACCCCTGTAGTGCGTCACACTTGGGATCTCCGGCCTGAAAAATGAAAAAATACCAAAATGGCAACCATTACATTTTTAAGAGTCCTAAACTCAAGAAAATGTCCTAATCAATACTTAAGACCCATCTGGCACTCCTCACAGTGCCCGACACGTAAAACAAGACAAAAGGGAAATAACCTCGAAAAATCAAAAAAAAATCCCAAAAAATGAAAAATAGTAAAAATCGGAAACATTGTAAACTCACACACATAATCGAAACATCATAGCCATATTCTTACAATGGCACAACATACATACAGTCACAGATCATGTCTTAGATCTTAATTACAACAATTCATATGATTATAATCACAAAACAACTTATTGTATTTATTAACACAGTTGTGGCAACTACAATGAATAATTACAACTTATTAGTTGATTAAAGCCATTTTTATCACATTCCCAAGCAGACTATTGTAATTTATTCTAATCTTTACTTAAGTCCTTTGGTGCCTTTATACTTCAAATAAAGCAATTAAAATCAAACCAGACACACAACCTTGTAGAAACAGGGAGAATCGGTTGACCGATAACCCCATTTAGTTGACCGAATTACCCAAACTGGTCAACCGACACCCATCATTCAGTCGATCGAAACCTGGTGTTTTCTCCTTCTTCGTGACTCCAGTTTCAGATCTGTACATATCTATTTTGGTTCTAGTCATGCATACATAGTTCCAAATGATCTCCATAATTAATATATGATCAAATTACATGCTTTGACAATCATAAATAGAGAATTAACGCATTAAGTTAACAAATTAAGTATTATATACACATATATACAAACATGCATACACATTTCAGTTTATATACATATGACATCATATTAATATGATTAAATTATCATGTTCTTAATCCCTGAAGTCTAGCATATGAGGTGTAGGATATATAGATTCTAAGTGGAAGAGTAGAAGAAAGATTTACCTTAGATTTTCGGATCAAAAATCAATAACAAGCTCTCCGGTCTTCTTTTCCAACTCCAGCAGCCTTCAGGTTATCGTTGTTCATCTTCTCTGGTTCGATTCTCCTCCTTGTCCCTCTCGGTTACAATCTCCCTCTCTCTCTCTCTCTCTTGGCGTCCCTTCTTCTCTGACAAAATCTTTATGTCGCCTCTCTTCTCTTCCTCTCTTTGGTCTCACATAAAAACCCTCCCATAAAACTATATCATACACACACACACATACATATACATATCCATGGGCCTTCTTCAATACCCTAAGACCAAAACCTTTGGCCCAAAAACTTTAACCCAATCCATTGCAAATTAAAATAAATAAACTAAATAATTAAATACACAAACACAAATAACTACACAATTATTGGCAAATCTCAAGCAAATAAATCACATCACAAGTAAATTAACAATTAAATGTACATAACAAAATAAACAACTAAATAACCAATTAAATCAAATAAACAATTAAACAACTAGCACAAAAATCAAGGGGTATTACATATATTGAGTAGAAGTTAAAAACTTTACCCAAAAAAACCTTCGCTACAATCCAAGTTTGACTCTAAAGTCTCGCTAGTATCTCACCGAAATTTGGGTTCGTCTGTCAGAAACTTCCTCGGACCTTTGCCAAAATCTAGGTTCATCATTTGGAAACTTTATCGAACCTTTGTCAGAATCCAGATTTGGTCACCGAAAACCTCGTAAAACTTTTACCGAAATTCTCACTCTCTTCACCAGAATTTTCATTTTTTCTCTTTCTTAAACTTGTTGTAACGTTTGGCACACTTAGAATGGGCTCACTTCGAGCCCTTTTACAAGGACCTCTTGTACAAAATGGAAACTACTAATATCCATTTATCAATTAAGCAACTTGTTGTTTGTGTTATGAAATAGGGAATTTGAAAACCTTTTTATACTGAATCATATATTTTAAAACACGTTCCAACGTATACGATAATATATATTTTAGAGAAACAATACTTGCACTGATTTATTGCAGTGAATTACCTAACCGAATATTTCTGATTGGTTATTTATACACAATACATGTAAGTGGAAGGTCCATTCCTTTATTTATCTCATTTATTGTAGTGAATTATCAAACTTATTTCTTTTAATTAGTCCATTTATGCGTAAATAAAGAAGTGGAGCCCTCCACTTACATGTATTATACATAAATAATTAATCAAAAATATTCGGTTAGGTAATTCACTATAACAGATCGGTGCATGTATCATTACTCTTTATTTTAATAAACAGAGATAGGCATAAAAATAAATATATATTTATCCATGAATATTTTTAATTATATATACATATATATTGTTTTTAATATTTTTTTATTAAATATTATGATTAACATACAAATTAAATAAGGGTTGAATGTAATATTGCATGGATAATTATGTTGTCATTTTAATTGAAATAAAAAGCTACATTTTAAAATTCAAAACTTGTTAAATAAAATTTTTAGATGCATCAATGTCCAAGCATCTGAGAAATATAACATACGGTGTTAAATATATACTTACAAATAAGTTTTTGAAAAAATTTGTTTTAAAATTATAGATAGGTTTTGAAAATTTATTCATGAGTGCATGTATATCAAATATCTATATATATATATATATATATATATATCCACGAACGGTTAGAGGTACCAAATACGGACAAATTCAATGTTGTCGTCATGAGAATTGGAGAGCAAGTAGACGATTTAGTAGTTGTACGTCGCCGTCACAATGGTCTTTATCTCTTCTTCTCACTAGTTATGAAAAACATGAATCGGGGGTTAACGGATGATTAGCCCCCTTCATTAAAATTTTAAATAAAGGTATTATGGTAATTTTGTATATAAAGAATAAGGGTAAAATTGGCTTTCTAACACAATTTTATCACTTTTGTTTTTCTTTTTGACATTAACAATAAACAAATTTACGCTTCACTCCTACACACTTTTGTCCACGCCCCTCCAGAGATAGTCTACATACTTGGGGTATATTTTGAGGTTATTACCTATAAATGGTGCTAATGGCCCATGTTTACCATTTAGAAATAGTCTCATAACCTTGAAAAAATAAAGTTGATTAAAATATTGACGTGGACATGGAAAAATATTATTTACTCTTACAATGGTGCCACTTTTAGGTATATAAGTACCACTTTTTTGTACACACATGTACCACTTTTGTTTTGGATATAGATGTACTACTTTTGTTCACATAGGTTCCACTTTTTGTGCATTAAGTATCACTTTTTTTTATGCAGCAAAAAGTGATACGTAATGACAAAAAGTGATACTTGCATGCATAAAAAGTGGTACATATATGCTTAAATGTGGTACCTCTGTGAGGATAAATAATATATTTTCTTATCTTTATTTTTTTTGACATTATGAGATGTTGACTCCATCAAACGATAAATATAAATCATTAGCATCATTTATATTTAATAATTCTTTATATTTTAATTGATAATATACCGTAGTGATTTTACAAGATAAATAAAGTGCTTTCATTGAGAGAGTACTAGGTGTGAACTCACTCCGAAATATTGTACATATTTTCCGAACTCATTCCCTCATCTTTGAAGATGGGGCAGCAATAGAATTCTTAATTAGGTTTGAAAATTGGGCATATGGGTAGATATTGCTTAAATGCTGCTACTATGGTTACGTACGCTAGGATTCAAAATTGAATGTTGATATGGGTGCAAAGTGTGTACGTGGGTTGATGGTTTCGTGTGATGTTCATTCAGCTGTCGACCATCTAACACTGGTGACCTAATATGAGGTGTGATGGAGGTGGAGAAGCAACTACAACTAGGGCTTATCTTCCAACCAAAACCGCAGCTGTGAAATATATGGGCACCATCCATACACGCTACAAATGGCTGATTTAGTTGGGTGTTTCATAAGCATTCAAGAGAGAGAGAGAGAGAGGCAATCAGTTTTAGACTTTTAGTTTGTTGAATGAGCCAATCAAAATTTTACTATATTTTATGCCCCAAAACACGGACACGCTTTCATTGAGTGTTGCCAGAGTGTGTGTGAGAGAGAAAGAGAGAGAGAAAATTGGTCTTTTGGATAGGTACGACTTTTAAGTCAAAGGCTGCTTTTATGTGTTTTTAAGTTTTCACACACCTGTCACCAACCTTCTGACTCGCACCTATTTCTTTCCATTTAAGACCTCTTTAAAAGCTTCTTGTCATTTTCCCAAAATGCCATTGCTGTCCTAAAAATACAGAAACATAATCAATACATCCTCTCAAAACTAGGGTGTGTGTATAGTCTGGAGTATTTTTTATTTTTATATTGATAAAGTACACCACTCAAAAGATAAAAAAAGATACCATCAAAGCTTTCGATACCTAATCCAAATTATCCAAATTCAAAAGTACATCAATTTTTCTCAATCATTCCTCGTGCTCAAAGTCCTTCGTTGGCCTTCATTGGCAGCTCTAAATATATGCGTGTCTCATTTATTTATTTTTAGTCTTGAAAACAAATTCACTATTTTTCTCTTTCTTACAAATTTTGACTGACTTTGAAAGGTTTAAAGAAGAGATAGACTAAGTACATCAATCTCACTAATTCTTGTAATTAAAAATGGCTATTTATGTTAAATAGTCAACTTCTTGCGTTTCCGTTTTCTTCTCTTACTTCTTCATTTTAATTTTTTATTTTTAAAAAGAATACTCTGCATGTCCCATATTAGTAGTCTATATATTAGAGACTTGCCAAATTATGTCTCATTTGAAAATTAGAGTATGGTAAATCAATCACCATCTATCCCATTTTAATGGTCTTTTTTAGGAGTTTAACTTTTTAAGATTTTTTTTTTTTTAGGAGTCTAACTTTTTAAGATGATAATTTTAAATATATAGATATATATTTTGTACTAGTAGTAAATGGATAACCAAATTTATTGATTGTTTAGATACCAAACTTTTTAGGGTCTCAATGTACTTTATCCTTTTTAAAATATATATATACACACACACAAGATAAAATCACATGCATGATAGTAACTTAGTTATATTTAAAAAATCACGTGGAAACGAAATGGAGAAAGAAAAATCTAAAATAAAATTAAAATAATGCAAATATAAGTGCTAAATTAATTTTATTTATTTATTTAAAATTTCATAGCAAAATAAGTTCAAAACTTTAAGTCATCATTCATCCGTCACTAAGTTAATCATTTTGTCACTTTCATCATTTTCAAAGTCCTTTTATGCAAAACTTTATAAAAATCCTAATATTCTTACAGTAATATTTATAGTCGAAGAATTAAATAATATAATTTTATTTCACCAAGCAATGAAAAAGACTAGTGAATGATTTATTATATTAAATCATATGTTGTATTATAATATAACAATAAAAAAACAATATTACTTAAAAGGTTAAACAGGAAAAGAACACAAAATTATGTAGAAAAGGAACACAGGACAATAAACACATTATATACGCATAGAATGAAAAAATTTCAATTAAACATGATCATAATGTAGTTTGTTGAAGATGGATTCTGCGCAACCCGGATCTTATTTGACTTCCTGAACAGAGAGAAGAAAAAGTGATCCTACAAACACCGGTATGTTACCGGTGGAGTAGGCTCCGACGAACAAGTAAGTGGGTGAAGTAATCTCTTGAAAAGAAATAAAAAAAGTGAGTTAGGGTTTATTGCGTACCTCCAAACGTTGATTAGCTCTTCTTCTTTATAGGGCTTAGGTCAGTATGTCATGTAGAGTTACTTTATCGTAGCCTGTAAACTTTATCTTCATCGTAATCTTTAATCCTTATCATAATCTTTAATCCTTGTCGTAATCTGTAGAGTCTATCTCAATCTTTAATCCTTATCGTAATCTGTAGAGTCTATCTCAATCTTATGAGATAGTGCATTAATTTAGCAACCTTCCTTTAATCATGGATATTTAAATTATACATCCATCAATTGCCCCCCGTTTCGAAGGATTACTTGTCAAACCACCGAAACGCTAATTATAAGCTATTACTTAATAATATATAGTTAGGATTGTAGAGCCTTGTCCATGAGCTTAACTTATATTGCCATTTCGCGAATATAGCCGGGGGTCAAGCTATTTTAGGACCATAGATGTCTTTGAAATATTTGTCGTAAATTTTCCTTTTAGGATCTCTGTGAAATATTTATCGTAGTGCCACATTGGCAGCTCGTATATGGTATATGTGGCAAGCTGCCATGTTGGCAGCCTGCCGTTCTGTATATAGGTAATTCATGTAAGGCTACCAGTGTGGTCGTCCTATTCAACGGTTAACTCCTAATCCTACTCCACCTTATAAAAGGAAATTCCCATACAAAATAGTCCGCTGAGAGCTGATTGTCCCTCCCAAAGTCGATTTCTATTAGAATTCCACCATAAATAGTTTCTTAATTTGTTTACATTTCTCATCTATAAATTGAGATGGTTTGAGTAGAAATCACTCAAATTATTTTCGTCTTCCAAAAAGCCAAGTAGTACCAGTCGTAGTAATGTGGTAAGTTCCATGCCCTTGTTTTCTTCATTCTTCTATTTAATTCGTTGTTGTTTCTTCCTCCAACTCAGTATACCAAGACATAAGTTAGAAAATTTTATCGGTCACTATAAAGTTAGGCTCTTGCGTACAGTAACGTGTGTTACGACTAGAATATTTCACCCAAAATCCAACACTATGTTAGACGAGGCATACCACCCGTCCGATTCAGCCCTGTCAGAGTCACATCTGGTACAGGATCCGTTAAAGCCACATCTGGTACAGGATATAGCAGGCTCCATTACCCTAGATGATCTAGATCAGATCAGGTAAACTTATTCAATTCCAGACAGTGTCATTCTCAGACTTCTTTCACTTGATGATAGAGCGTCCTCCTTTTACCCAACTGAGATTTGTTTCTACGAGTTTGCTTTCATTGCCGGATTGCATTTTCCAATCCCTTTTTTTATTAGGGAACTGTTGCATCACCTTAATCTTGCTCTGACTCAACTTTCCCCGAATGCCTGGAGAACAATGATGGGTTGTTTAGTTCTGTGGCGAGAGTGTTGTAATACCTTGCCCACTATCCAGGAGTTTCTTCATTGCTACATTCCCAAAAGGAAGGACTGGTTGTATTTCTCCCCACGGGATAAAATTCTTATCTCTGGAAATTCCATTAAGCACAAACCATGGAAAAACCATTTTTTTTTTCGTTTCTAGTGATGGCTGGGAGTTTTTTCCTAATGAAAGTGCTTTCCTACGAATAGGGACTTCCATTCCTCGTGCATGGTGTAATCAGAATTCCACTGGTGAGTTGTCCATAATGATACCCTCTTTATTTAAATT
>JAOTQH010275226.1:0-10479 GCA_025631255.1 Cornus kousa
TACCCGTCCAATAGCCCTATTTTACAATGATTCGTGCTATTGCGAAGAGGGTTGATTTATAATTGTAATCGGCCTCCGATCAAGGCGTCAGAAGTTAAAGAGTTAATTTTAATTGAAAGGCTATGCTCCCAGGTCTCATGCCTCACCTCTAGGATCGAGCACTATTACTTGAGGCTCGAGTCTTGAGTCCCAAATGCTCGAGCCTGGTACCTAGTGCTCGAGCCCAAGAAGCTTGGATCGAGCAATGTTAAAAGATTTCAATCTCAAAAATATTTTAAGTGTTGAAGAAAAAGACGCTTCGAAAAATAGTTGAAGAAAATTGGCTAAGTGTTAAGGTGAAGATCGAGCACCAATTCTTTAAGCTCGAGCATCAATCTAGAGAAGCTCAAGCCTTGGTCCTAAAGCTCAAGCCTGAACCTTAAAGCTCAAGCCTTCCACGACATATTAGATTTAAAATACGAGATTATTCTCTTTATCAGCTGTATCTCATCCTAGATGGGTCGGAAGACCTAAAAGCCCACCAAATTCTTATTTTCTTCTCTAAAAGAAGGCGTAAGCCTTGATAGAAGAGGTCCAAAAATTCAAGTCTGATTACGGTGTTATTCAGAAGGCTGGTAGCGTGGTGACTTTTAGGGTTTCCACAACCTTAGAAATGAAGATTCTAAGAAGATAAGTGTCGTCCGTGACGATAGAAACAACCTCAACACAGATGATATCCGACATCATCATGAGTAGCTAATTCCTTTCTTAGGGCATTGATGTAACCCAATCTAGTATTATGGTTTGATTGTTCTTAACTCTAGGATTATTTTAATACATGATGTTTTCTTGATTATATGACTATGAGCAATTGAGACAACTCAATTAGGTTTCATTCTTTAATAGATTACAAACTTATATTACCTTGTCTTATATATAATTATTTGTTCTCTATTCTCAACCTACCTTATTGGACGATATCTGGCGGAACCCTGCTAGCCATAAAAATAGAGGTCATATAATGGTATTCCAATGTTTTTTACTAAAGAATGTTTTCATAGTCTATGCTTAGGAAAGATGGGTTATTTGCAAAGTAGTTGAAGTATGTAGAGTAGGTAGGTAGATAGACCATGTGAACCGCAGATAGGTTATACTTAATTGAATTTGGTAAAACATCTTTCTTTAAAACCCGAATTGAACAAATGCTATTGAGTTCAATTCATTTGAAAACATAATTGGTTAAATTTCCAGAATTGATGCAATTGACTATCATATGATGACTGTGGTGAAGTCAAAGCCCTAAGATTTCTCTCTCTGATTACTTAGTTTAATATTTCAGTTTAATTTTAGTTTATTTTTAATCATGATAACCAAGCAAACTTTCCAACCAGTTACCTGTAAATCAATAGGACTAAATTAAAGACTGAATATAAATCTCTTCTCCCTGTGGGTTCGACATCTCTTTCTATAGCACTATTCTACACGGAATCGTCCTATTGCGAGTGGTAAAATTAGACACATCAGTGTTAGAGTAGTCTAGAAGGGAGTGTGGTTGAATTAACTAGGCCAGATGTGACGCCTTAAAGGTGCCTTGGGTTGGATTTCACTAACGGTTTGGAAGTTGAAATGAAGATGTTTTGGTTAAGGGGAGCGACATGGGCATGACATTGCACTTAAATGTCATACATAGTATACTGGTGACTTTGATGACAATTGTGGTTATATTTGACGTTGTGGTTATGGATTGTATTCCTGGTATAGTATGATCCCGTTCTCTTGATTTCTATTCTATACGTGGATTCACAGGGTCATAAGAGGTATGTCTTAGACATCTCCTACTGAGCTTATGCTCACCCCATTATTTTAACATTTTTCAGGTTTGGGAAAGGAAGTGGCGGCTGACATTTTCCTCTACAGGTTTTGATGGGTTAGTAAACTGTTTGTCCTATTTTATAGCTATGATCTCAAATTATTATTATTATTATTTATAAACCCTGGGATGACATGTATATTATGTATTGCCATAGGAAAGAATGGTAACGTCTTTTGTTAACCTTGGGTTCGGGTAAAGACCCGGTTAGTGATTCAAACCCTCGGGTTCGGGTTGTTACAAAAATGGTATCAGAGCGATGGTTCGAAAACCATTAGGATAATGGGTAGAGGCTTACCTAGGGTTGTGTGGAAGTTGAATTGCATGTTTACGTGCTTATGTACTAAGGTGTTTAACTATTTAAGAAGCATGCTTCCTTGTTTCTTATTTTAATGTTTAATGTTTAACAGCCATGCCTATTTACTAAGTGCTTAATGTAATTATGTGTATATACGGTTAAACATTGGCATAGTTGTTAGAACGGCAGAGTATTGGATGAAACAAAGATGGTTATGTAAGTTTTGACCTGAGTAGGTGAGGAGCTCAGTTGCTCCAGGGTTTTTGGGTTCCCGTTCTTATCGAACGAATGGTGTAGGCTTCTAGCTCGTGGATTGAGTTATTTGGCGTGTAGTATTTTAATTTTCTTGATGCATTTTGTGCGGTACTTAAAGCACGAATTTAGAATGGGTTTATATTTTATGGCATGGTGTCCGTAGAGTGTGTGACTTTTATGCATCGGTGGATGGGTTCCCTGTGACTGTGGAGGTCAGGTGTGCGAGTGAAGGTTTTAAGGTAGAAAGGTATGACCTTAAAAGGTTAGTGTTTATGATTTGGGACACAATTTGGTACGAAGGTTCTTTTCGAACCGGTCATGGCAGGTGTGACAGAAATTGTTTGAGTCATGAATGTAGTCTATAGGATGTAGATGTGTATCTTCTGGTACGATTTGAGAAGGCTTGTTGGTTCTGACTCTCGTGGGTACTTATTGGATTTTGTAAGCCTGGGGTGATATAAGACCGGTTGTAGTATGGAGCATTTTGTGTCTTGTAGAGTCTATTTTGGAGATTGGGTTGTCAAGGAATGATTCTTATTTTGGATAGTTGTAGGAGCGTGTTACGGGTAATTAACTCTCAGTGAGTTGATTACATGGTTCGGTGGATAAGTGGGGTTATAGGTTGTCACGGTTGTCGAGAGAGTCTCGAGGTAGTGTATAGTGGTTAGTTTTAGTTGTGTAGAGCAGGATTGTACTTTAAGGTAGGTTGTATGAGGTCATTGAAGTGCTCGGTCATTTACGGAAGAAGTGATTGATGGTAGGTACGGTGTTACTAAATACACTATGTTCTAGGATTTGAAATCTGTGGACTGGAGTTGGATTTAATGTTATGTCTAAGGTATTAAGAGATTGTGCTTGACTGCTTGGTATTTGAGGATTCAAAAATGTAGACTGATGATTAGAATGATTGGGATGAGATTAATTTTGTGGGTCTAGTTGTTAGCCCCATTTGACCTTTGTTAGGGCCAAGGGTGTTCTGAGGAACTGCAAAGAGGGGAGGTAATGGTGTTGAATCTAGGGTATTAAGTTTTCTTGTTTAGGCATGTAGATCCCCTTAGAAAGAATGGTTTAAGTAGTTGGTTAAGTATTAATGGTTGATTGCATAGTTGGTGGTTTTGAGGAGATTGTTGGGTGTTGAGCATTCTGAGATTATGACCATTTTATTTTTGGGAATTTGTCGGCATGGCATTGCCGTATGAAGGTTCTTTCCTAGTGGTAAATAGTGGTTGTTGCGAGGAGAGTTTCAAGAGGAATGGTTATTTCTTGTTTTGATGGTGTTACCTTAAGGATGTTTGAGAAGAATCGCTTAGTTATGGCTTGATGGTTTATTAGGATGATAGGTTTGAACCATTGTTTCAAATAAGTGGCAGTAGAGACGTTATGGTGTGATGTTTAGCATTGATGAGCATAATGATTTCAGGTATGATCTGAGGATAGATTAGAATTGTGAGTGTTGTTGTATGTTGTCAGGTAGGTGATGGGATTTTGCGCCAGTTGAGGCGATTGTGGACGGCTTAGTTTTTAGAACCAATAAGAGCGGTGTTGCCGGATAGGCACCTTTTTCTTTTGAGGAGTCAGTGGATTGTTATGACTGAGGTCACGGGTCTTATAAGCATGGCGTTTGAGGGAGTGTCACGCAGAAAGGTAGAGAGGGAATGGAAGGTAAAATGTCATTTTATGGCATAGAGGTTGTCGGTTGGGAGTGACTGGTTCTATATAGAATGGGACATGGTGTCTGAAGGGCTGTGATTGTTTATAGTGTTAGTGTGCCGTGAATGTCGGTGCTCTTACCTGATTGGTTTTGATTAGCAGGGGTATCGCGGTGTATAGTATGCAAGGTTTTTGTGTTGATAAAGTGTGACGGTCCGTTAGTGGTGAGGTCACCTGGAATCGAGGTCATAGTCCCATATGTGTTTCTAATTGGTTATTCTCCTTGTGTGTAGGGAGTTCATTTTGTCTCAGGTGAGATTGGATGTGCATGGTTGGACGATTGGTAAGTAGTGTGTGATAGGGTGTCGGGTGGATTTAGGTACGAGTGGTCTGTCTCTTTGAGAGCGGGGTCGTTACCCTTTCTATTTGCTCTAGTCTTGGCAAGGACGTCATTTGTCAGAAGTTTTGATCTTTGATTACGAGTTATACGTGTTCGTGGGTGGACGAACCTGTGTGTGGTTGTTATGTTGTTAGAGTTGATTGGTAAAGGTTTGGTTAGTTTGGTCAACTCATTCCCACGGAGGGAGATAAAGTCATTGGTTTTTAGTAGCGTTTGTTTTGTGAGTGGTCTTGATCGGTGGAATGTGAGTCACGAGTTGTCAAATACGAATTACGTTTCTGGTGTTTGGTACTAGCAGAGGTGGCTAGGGAATGTGTATTGAACTGCAGTTTGAGGACGATTAGGTGATGTGATGTGAGTCATGTACTCAAAAGTTTTTATAGGCATTTGATTCGAGCAGTGCCTTGAGGATAAGTGTCGATGTTGTCTTAGAATTTTGTGATTAGAGAAAGTGAATGTGTTATTCTATTGAGGAATAATAGGAATAATTGACTTTGGTTTTGAGATTTCAAGCATGAAATAGTTACATTGTGTGTTTTGACGAGGTAAGAATTGAATTGAGTAATGCTATTAAGTTATTTTCCTGGTATGGGTGTTAAGAGGAGATTAGAGATCTTTTATGCTAGTTGATAACTGTGGTATTTGGTGCCGGTTTTTTTTTTTTTTTTTTTTTTTGTGGTTGTTTGATAAAGTATGATTGGGATTTTTACAGCAGGTATATGACTATATAGTTGTTGAGGTTACGTAGGACAATGGATTGATAGTGAATGGATCTCATGATTGTTTTGTGGACTGTGTAAGAGTGTGTTTGAGTTTGGACCCGAGGACAGGAACTACGTCTGTGTTGAGACCGGATTGATGACGAGAATAGCCTGGCCAACCATTTCTCCTGAATCAGTCCCTCTATAGCACGATGTTGAGTCAAAGGTCAATGATTGTTTTGATTTGCTAGGGGCAGTGAGAATATGGTATCGTGTGTTATATTGGCGTGACAGTGTGGATTTGGGTGGTTAGTCTCAGGTGACGAGGTGTGTTAGGGGGGATCAAGTATCCGATAAAGGTTTATGGTGCGACCACTTGATTATCAAGGATTTGTTTTGAGGATTGTGTCCTGAGTATGGGATAGTGCGCTGTACTGTTTTGGTGACTAATGTCTATGCAACCATTGGGGATTCATTGTTTAGCAATCTTAAGGTCGTAGGTGTAATGATTGTCGTATAGTGGGGGTAGTAGTCATTGGTAAGATTATGAGACGGTGTACATGTGTGTTAGATTGCGAGTATTGGTTTGATAGTGACATGCAAATTTGAGTTTGAGCTTGATTGTGAGATGGATAGGGTTCCTTGTCTGGGATTTTGTGTATCCTTTAAAGGATGAGTTGAGTTAGGATGTTGTCATGTTCAGGGGTCTTATGACCATTCTTCTTTCAGGTTTCGAAGCCTTGTGTAGTGGTGTAGAGGGACCAGTGTTGGTTTAAGTCGAGTGTTGAATCCAGCGTGTCTTGTGTATGATGTTGTGAGCGGTGAGTACCTTCCTAGGGTGGTGAACATTGGGTCCTTCTGGAGGTAGTGTGTGATTACCTATTGGTGCGGGTTCAAAGACAATAAGGTTGTTGAGTTCCTAGTCTTACAGTTTGATGAGGTGTTTCTCGAAAATGTGTGTAGCTGTGGGCCTCATTCTTTAAGGAAGGTATATTTCGGGGACAAAATCTTTTAAAGTTGGGGAGAATGTGATGTTATGACTTATATATATATATATATATGTATGTATTAAATGGAAAAAAAAATTGCGGGGACCCACCACTTTATTCATTTGTGGTTAAGAGGCATTTTGGCCTCACATTTCTCTCTCTAACTCTCTCTTGCCCCTGCAATTCTCTCATTTCCTCTCTTTATTTTCATTTTTATTTTCTTTTTCATTCAAAGCTTCAACTTTTGATTAATCTTCAACCAGTGAGAATTTTTGGGTGCCGTTTGCGACAAATCAAAGAGCTTAGCGAGATCTTCTAGTGGGTGTAAGCAATTTCAGTTTTGGTACATCCTAGGAATTCCAAAAATTTGGACCCATTTGAGGATTTTCTACAAAATTGGGGTAGGGGTGTTCTAATCCATGACTTCTTGGATTTTTGTCAATTTTCCTCTTTAATTTGACCATAAGTATGCTTAATTTTAATTATCTTGTCCATTACTATTGTGGTTGTATGTGCTCAAAATGAAAAATGTGTTTTACATGCTAATTGGGTTATATACATAGCTATTTACATTATTGTGAAACAGTATGCTTAATCTTGGTATATTGTGTGACTTATGAATTCTCAATTGCTATGAAAATTGACGTTGTGGTTGTGAAATAATTGTTTGGAATTTCCTATCAAAAAAAAAAAAAAAATAATAATAATAATAAAATGATGGTGATGATATAGAAGAGCATGTATAATTTTATTGCTGAATTATGCTCAGAAGCATGAAGCATTCATGCATCCATTGGGAATAAAAGAGAAATAAAAAAGTGTTTTAGAAAACAAATGAAATTGTTTTTGGGAAAAAAAAAATTTTAAATGTGTTTGCAAAAACCGGACACCTAGGAGACGCCTAGTGGTCCCTAGTGTTTGATGAGCACTGAATATATGCATATTCGAGCCCCTAAATATACGTATGTTAAGGCCTATAGTGATACTTCTATCAAAAGTTAGACTGATTTATGTTTAATGTGTGTTTACAGGTACTTTCCCAGAGAACTGGTTAAAATCGGGACTTTATGATGATATCGAAGAGCAAGCCGAGAGCTTAAATGGTAAAGTTTGAACAAATTCAAGCCTAGAGCTTGAGCCTAAGTATTGAGGCTTGAGCATCACAACAAAGAAAAGAAGAAAAGTTAACAAGGCATTAAAGCTCGAGCCTTGTACCTTGGTGCTCAAGCCCTAACTTAGGGTGCTAGAGACTTACCTAAGGGTGCTCAAGCCTTGACCCTCTAGCTCGATCATGAGGCGTCGGAAGTTGAAGAGTTGATTTTAACAAAAAGGCTATGCTCCAAGTCTCGTGCCTCACCTTTAGGATCGAGCACCATTCATTGAAGCTCGAGCTTGAAGTCCCAAATACTTGAGCCTGGTACCTAGTGCTCGAGCCCATGAATCTTTGATCGAGCGATGTTAAAAGATTTCAATCCCAAGAATATTCTAAGTGTTGAAAAAAAAGACGTTTTCGAAAATTGTTAAAGAAAATTTGTTAAGTGTCAAAGTGAAGATTGAGCACCAATTCTTGAAGCTCGAGCATCTATCCAAAAAAGCTTAAGCCTTGTTCCTGAAGCTCGAGCCTTGAACCTTAAAGCTCGAGCCTTGGTTCCTAAAGCTTGAGCCTTCCAGGATATGTCAGATTAAGTTACGAGATTGCTTCCTTTTCAAGCCGTATTTCATTCCAGATGGGCCATAAGACCTAAAAGTCCAACAAATCCTTATTTTATTCTATAAAAGAAGGCATAAGCCTTGATAGAAGAGGTCTAAAATTTTAAGTCTTATTACGGTATTATTCAGAAGGCTGATAGCGTGGTGACTTTAGGGTTCCTACAACCTTAGAAGGTGAAGATCCTAAGAAGAAAAGTGTTGTCCGTGACAATAGAGTTAACTCCAACATAGATGACATTTGACATCATCATGACTAGCTAATTTCTTTCTTAGGACACTGATGTAATTCAATCTGATATTATGGTTTCATTGTTTTAACTCTGGGATTATTTTAATATATAATATTTTCTTGATTATATGACTATGAGCAATTGAGACAACTCAATTGGTTTTCATGCTTTAATAAATTACAAATTTTATTACCTCATCTTAGATATAATTGTTTGTGCTATATTCTCAACCTACCTTATTGGACAGTATCTGGCAGAGCCCTACCGGCTATAAGAATAGGGGTCATATAATGGTATTCCAATGTTTTTTACCAAAGAATGTTTTCATAGTCTATGCTTAGGAAATATGGCTTATTTGCAAAGTAGTTAAAATAGGTAGAGTAGGTTGGTGGATAGACCATGCAAACCACAGATAGGTTATAGTTAACTGAATTTGGTAAAACATCTTTCTTTAAAAACCTAAATTGAACAATTGTTATTGAGTTCAATTCATTTGAAAACAATTGGTTAAATTTCCAGAGTTGATACAATTGACTATATTATATGATTGTGGTGAAGTCAAAGCCCTAAGATTTCTCTCTCTGATTACTTAGATTAATAATTTAGTTTCATTTTAGTTTGTTTTTAATCATGACAACCAAGCAAACTTTTCAACCAGATACCTATAAATCAATAGAACTAACTTAAAGACTAATATAAATCTCTTCTCCTTTTGGGTTCAACATCTCTTTTTATAGCACTATTCGACACAAAATCGTTTTATTGCGAGTGGTAAAATTAGAGGCACACCAATTTTCGGCGCCGTTGCTGGGGGGATTATTTTATTTTTAGTTTTTAATTAGTTTATTTTGGTTTACCAATCTTCAGACTTTTTGATATCTCACCTTACTTCTTTTTCTTTTCAAGTACAAGTTTGCAGTGAGGATAAAGACGCTTCAGGGATAAAAAGCTTCGGTTTATTAATCCTTTTGTGAGTTCTTATTGTTTTCTATTACTTGGAATATTTTATTTTTTCTACTATTAGGATTAGTGGAACCAGTGCATGTTAACATGCCATAATCGGACAACACCTTTAGTGCATGATCTTAAAATAGAGAGAACTCTTAGACAGTTAAGAAAGCTTAAAAAAAATCTAAATTCTATAGGAAGTTCCTCTAATAATATGGCTGACCAACGTGATGCACTGGGTAATAATAATGGTAATGGTAATGGAGATTGGGTTCCCTCTGTTCCTCCACCATAACCACAATTGAGGGATCACTTCATTCCTACCACATACACTTCCCCTTCGTGCTTTGTTTTTCCGGATGTTGATGCGACCCATTTTGAGAAGCCTACTATGATCCAAATGCTTCCTACCTTTCATGGGTTTGCAATAGAGGATCCTTATAAGCACTTGGATGTATTTTTAAAGTTGTATTCGACTACCAAGTTGAATACTATTACCATGGATTCATTCAGAATGCATCTTTTTCAATTTTCTCTTAAGGACAAAGCAAGATCTTGGTTGCAGTCCCTTTGAACAAATTCCATATCTACATAGGACAAGTTACAACAAGATTTCTTGAAAAAATACTACATTGTGGGTAAAACCATACAAATGAGAAGAGAAATCATGGCATTTTCCTAAATCCTGGGAGAACAGCTTCATGATGCATGGGGAAGATATAATGATCTTCTAAGGAAGTGTCCACACCATGATATTGCTTAATGACACTTAATACAGATTTTCTATAATGGTCTTACAGATTCTTATAGAAACACAGTTGATGCATCCAGCAATGGAGCTTTTCTGCGTAAAAGTCCGGCTGACGCTTAGGAACTATTTGAGGCCTTAAGTGAAAACTTAGTTCAACATGCTTCTTCCTCTAGGTTTAGGTCTTCACCTGGAATGCGTAAGGTTAAAAAACTTTATGGACTAGATAAATCTAGTGAGTTAGCTGCTCAAATAGAAGCCTTGAACCGTAGGTTCGATCAAATTCTATATGGAAAGCTGCCTAGTCAGCTAATAGCCAACCTGAAAGGGCAAACTTACATGATTGATGAAACCAATTCCTCAAGTATTCATCATGAATAAGTTCATGCTATCACTACATTGAGGAGTGATAGAGTAGTTGATAATTAAGTTAAAAAAGGATAGGAAGAAAAAGAGAGGCTTAGGATTCCTATTGTTTCTATCATTTCTAATCCACATCCCAAAGATATTTTCTCAAGTTCTATTCCACAATCTATAAAAGGAGTTAAAGATGAAGTCACTTCTTCATATGCTCCTAATCTTGAGACAGCTTAAGAGCCAAAAGCGCCTTATCCTGAACGTTTCAAGGAACCCTCCCACTTTGGTAAACAAGGGGAGAAAATTCAAGATATGATGGAGGTCTTTAAACAGGTCAAAATCAA
>JAOTQH010275247.1:0-10478 GCA_025631255.1 Cornus kousa
TATAGTAAACATTTATAAAAACAATATTGAACTCGCATAAATAAATATAGTTTAATATTATATCACATGATTAATTATATCACATAATTAATTTAACAAATAATAATAATCAGGAGAAGAATTTGCTTCCTTAAAGCTTGGTGGCTCAATCTCCAATAAATATGCTAGAAAATTATGACCAAAAGATTTAGACATTCTAGCCCTCTTACTACATCTAAGCTCATCCTTATTTTCATCGTATGATTTATGCACAAGAAAACGATATGCGCTATTATTATGAGCATAATCAATCAAAGGTTATATGTAACAATCCACTTCACCACATGGTATGATATTGTCCGCTTTGGGCCCGAGCCCGCATGGTTTTCTTCTTGGGTTTTATCCTAGAAGACCTCATATCAATTGGAGATAATATTACCACATAAAGTACATTACATTTTCCTTACCTAAGCAATGTGAGACTGTGCACTTGTAGCTCGTCTAATGTGGTAGTCTGTCAGTGCCTCTTGCACCTATCCACGACACACCCACCTAAAAGATAACATTTTAGGTTCCACTTTAACTTTCTTTTGAGTAAGAACTGCAACCTTAGTTAGACACCCCCGCACTTTTAAGAATTTATAAGAAGGTTTTCGACCTTTCTATAATACATATGGTGTCATATTAGTTTTCTTTTGTAAAACAAAGCTTTTTCCCACAAATTATGGGTTAAACCATAACTTATCAACATAGATTCATCATTTATTTTAAAGTACGATTTTTGCATTCAGCAACACCGTTCTATTGAGGTGAATAAGGAGCAATAACTTGGTGAATAATATCATGTTCTGAACAAATGTCAGCAAATGGTGCTTCATATTCATTACCTCTATCACTTCTTAATAGATTGATTTTTTTGCCAAGTTAATTCTCAAACTCATTTTTGTAATGTTTAAATATTTCTAAGGTTTCATCTTTGCTTCGTCGAAAATATACACAACAGTATCTCGTGCAATCATTGATAAAAGTAACAAAATACCCTTTTTCACCTAGTTGGCACAAATTTAAGATAATATAATATACTACATAATATCATATTAGAAAATTAAAATAATTCAACCAATATTGAATTATATAAATAATTCAATAATCTACTTATATAACATGCTTCAATTTTACATAATATTGAATACATCAATAATGTATGTAACATTATTTTATTATATCTCAATTATTAATATAATCTTTACTTGTTTATATCTTAAATAAAATATATACAAAGAATAATTTGTCTTAAGATTGTTGAAAAATATATTCTTCAGATGACATTTAAGATATAGCTAACCTTGTACTAATATACCATGAGATAATTAATAATATGCAAAATAATAATAATAATAATAATAATAATAATAATAATAATTAAATATGCAACTCAATATTTAATTAAACATTCAAATTAAAGTAATAAAATAATAATAAATAAATAAAGAACTTGGACCGAGACTAGTATTGAATACCATGTCGTTAAGACAATTTACGCTCCTCATGGTGTTGACGGACTTTGTGGCACTTGTCTCCCAGATACAATGGTCTACATCCACCAGTAGCAGCATTACAAACTCGTAGATACGTCGAACCTCCTCCGTGTAATACTTTCTCTAACTCAACAATGTATCTATCCTATATAAATGATGAATTGGGTGCAATTTGAACTCAATGGCTCGGACTAATTTTAATTTGGCCTGGTGAAATTGGATTTGGGTGTAAGTGGCTTGGACCACTTAACCTATTTGTGATACCCCTCGATTATAGAGCCACGGTGATCAAGTCCGAGAACAGATCCGAGGGATATCAGACAATTAATATATAATTGAACACGGAATACAAAGAGAATAATAAGAAATAAATAAATAAAGGCTGAAAGAATTCTAAATTAAAAATCCTCAAAATATAATTGTTAAAATCCAATAATCCAAAACCTCCATTAATTTAACAACTCTAGAATCCATTAAGTGAACCCCTAATCAAATCCCAAATTGTAAAGGAAACAACTGAAACAAAGTTCAAAGCTGAACACGGAAAGCAATCCTGCATAGTCAGAGGAATGAATGTTTGTATCCGCTCTGCACGTCCAAGCTCTAATCCTGGAACTGACGAACTCCTAAAAAATAAGAGAGTGGGTTAGGCCCACATGCAAGTCCTATCTTACTACGATCCATACAGAAACGCGATGCGCAGATACATCCTAGATGGCTCAACAATAACTAGAATAGTCCATTTATGTATAAGTATATGCTATAGGATGCTCACTAGTATAATAGGTCTGTCTCAGCCTGTTAGAGACACCATGCAAATCACACATTACGTGGTTATGTGTACCTAGACCAACCAGGGAACAACACTTATGTCCAGTTACCAATCTTAGGCGATATATGCACCCTTACCATAGTCCTGAGACTCAAGCTCAGACCACGGCACCATAAGATAAATACATAAAGTCCGTATACTGCTAATACAAAATATCATTCATCTAGTATAATGGCCTGATATATGTATAACAATCCATCCATAAACCAAAGTCGGTCATTCAATTGTTTTATTGACATGACACAAATATGAGTAGGACTTAACCTTTATGGTTTATCCATACTTCAATCCAGATTAGGTAGGACTTAGTATTTGAACTAATCCATTCCTAGTATGCCACCGTCTCATACCGGTGCATACAATCCTCCAACTAGCATAATTGATAAAATAACACTAGATATTCAAATATGCATCAATATATTTTAATACATATACAATGACAGTAGGCATTCATTACAGAACCTAAAAATCATGTTCCAACTATTTAAATTGCTAAAATAAATCATAACATTTAAAATCTCCAAATAGTCCATAAATTGATACAATTAACAACAATTAAATACCAATTTATTCCAAACTAAGCATATTTATTTTTGAATAATCTACTATACTTATAACACTGTTGAATTATGATTAAATACTATTAAATCATATGCAAAAGATTTACTAAATTTCAGTAAACAAATAAATCAACAAATCAATATTTAACATGTAGATTTATCGTTAACTTCATGCTGCTCCATTCTTTAATATATTAATCAAGTACTACTTCCAAGTGTTTTTATATGTTCAAAACAATTATGCAGACCATCAACTACATTTTAAACAACTTTGAAATACAATAAATGGCCAAACAGAACATTAGAAACCAATTCCACACGTTCTTGCGCAAGAGCTGGCTCTCAAAAATTTGAGAGCCAGATCTTTTAACATGAGAGCCAGCTCTTGCATCATGAGAGTTGGATCTTGAAGGCTAGGAGCCGGCTCCACACTTGTGAGAGCCGGCTCTCTCATTCCTAGAGCTGGCTCTCTCCTTTGGAGAGCCGTCTCTCCCTTTCTAAGAACCGTATTTCGCTTTCGGTTGTCTTCTTCGCCTCCGACGACATGCAAGACCCTCTGTATAGTTTTATTTAACTACCTAGGGTTCAATTTATGTCCCAGAATTAATTATAAGCAGGGGTCTTATAACAACAACATGTAATTTAAGAAAGTTTATAATTAATGAAACACAGAATTTAAGCAAGAACAATTATCCAACACAAAACAGTTTTATTCAACGCCTTTAAATTCAATTCAAACATGCTTGAATAATCAGTATTAACTTCAATTTAAACCCTGGAGACTACCTAGGAATGCACAGAACACATGTTTAAGAAAAAGAGTTAAAATAGGAACTTGCCTTTAGGTTTTCGTTCGAAACCTTAAACCACCGTCTCTGAGATTTCCGTCAACCTCCTAAACTGTCGTTCTACGCCTCCGTTGCTCTTGGTTTAGCCCAGAAGCAATCGTCCTATCCTCCTTGAACCCCTCTTTTACTTTGTCAAGTTTCACCCTCTGTTTCTCTTTGTCTCTCAAAGCTCTCTGTTCATGATTTATGTCTTAATCCCTAAACAGACCTAATATGATAATATATATAGGAGTCTCTGAAAACCTAATTTTAATACCACACTAATTATAAGGCGGCTAACCCATGATGCCATAACACAAAACCCTAATAGTAATCCAATTAACGCATTTAAATAATTAAAACAATTACGTTAATGAATGAAAATAATCATACTACAATTAATTTAATTAAAGGAAAAAAAATCAAAATACAATTAAATTAAATAATTCATTTTAAAAAATAATTTATCAATTAATTGAAATAAATGCAATTAAATAAAACAATTCATCGATGACTTCAAATAAACAGGCAAAAACATAATTAAACAATTAAAAAAATGCAATTCAATAATTAATTACATACCAAGACTATCCTTTTAAAATTAGGGGTATTACACTATTGCTTGAACCTACTTAGGTTGGGTTCAAGTTTAGAGAAAGAGAAGAAAAACATAAAATTGAATGAATTGCAAATGGTAGCCCAAGGGGGTATTTATAGAAATAGAAGTGCATTTTCAAATTGGGTATGTCTCTTCATCACTAGACACAACCATTTATATGTGTCTCTTCGTCATTGGACACAACCATTTATATGTATCTACTCATTACCAGACACACCTACCGCAATAGGTTGTAATGGTTCACATTGAATATGTTATGTCTGTTGGTTTTGAGTTACATCTTTTCATCCCATAACTAACCAGTGATCACACACCTGTTCAGTCAAAGACAGCTGTTGATGACTGATGAAACCATTTTCATTCAAAAATTCTAACACAGACAATGTGGGATTGTGCACCTGTAGCTGGCCAGTGTGGTAGCCTATCAGCGCCTCATACTTGCCTATAAGGTTGCCACAATTACCCCCCTTTGGGGTCCAATGTCCCCATTGGCCGTACTTATGGCAGAGTCAGGCCTTAATACCAGTTATAACGACTCACTTTATCACATGGTATGATATTGTTTGTTTTGGATCCGAGCCCACATGATTTTGTTCTTAAATTTTACCCCAAAATACTTTATACCAATTGAAGTGTACAGACCCTACATATATAGCAGTTGTGTAATAACCTGGCCAATAAAAATTCTATCATTCTCGATGACAGGAAATGATAAATTAGCATTGGTCAAGTACCCTGAGTACTATTTTCCTTGGAATCCCAAAATACTATACACCTATTGTTACAAGGGATGACTTGTTCCACAACTTCCATATAGAATTCAGATGGGAAGTGAAATGGATATAAATGGATGGGTATGCAACACTACTCAATAGCTTAAACTTTTCGGTAAATGGGTAATAAGCACTCACCCAATACAGTTGGTATCAGAGCCACTAGGGTAATCCTTGATCAGGTGCTATGCTAAGCGCCCAGCCAGGAAGGCGTTCAGATGAACCACTAGGGTAAGCAAGGTGGCCCAACTACAGTGATGGAATTAGGAGTTCGGGTGGGTAAGAATGTTACAAGGGAAGATCTGTCTCACATTGAATTGGGATGGGTAGTGATATGGATGGGTATGTAGCACTATCTAATAATTTAAGCTTTTAGATAAACAGGCAAGTGTCCACCCATTACACCTATATACTGGGTCCTCTTTTGACAAGGCTAATTTGGAAGGGGATTTAACTATTTGAGCTTGTTAAGCCCGTTTGGGCTACTTGTAGTAAAACTAATTGGGCCATCAGTCCCAATCCTGTAATTATTATACCTCATAAATGTACCATTGTAACATGGACACCGTAAATATTCATTCACTCCTTGTTTTCCAATCTCTAAGATCCAAACGGAGTATAAAGACTTGTTTTCCAATCTTTGAGATCCAAACTGAGTATAAAGAAACTCCCAAAAATAGACTAATTTCCAAGGAATATATACAACTTTTGTAGAAAACTTCATTCAATATGGTGTTGATATACTACATAAAAATAAACAAATACAATTGGTTTCTTATTGGATACAAAATGAATTTAATATAATTATCATACCTAATATAATACTTAAAATAAAATAGGCTAAATTTCAAAATGAATATTTGTCCCTCCAATTATTAATTTGAATCTAAAAAATCAATTTCATGCTTAGCCTTTTAATATATGTGTCCCATAAGTATTACGGTCGGTTTGATTGATTCATTATTAATTAATTCATTATTTATCACTAAACTTGAACCATTCTAAACAGTTGAACTAATTTTGAATTTGTGGGTGTCACCTATCGAAAGCTGACATGGCATGATTGGCAAGTCAACGCGACCTCAACCAAATCCCACGTGGCTGTTTGAAAAGTCAAAATCCTTGAGAGACCAACTTTTAAATATTCTAAGCCCTGACATCAAGCCAGGCCCACCAAGCCTTGAGGATTCAACCCTCGAGCATTTTAAGCCTTGGCATCAAGCCAGGCTCATTAAGCCTCGAGAGATAAGTCCTTGAGCACCCTAAGTCCTAGCATCAAGCCAGGCCCACCAAGCCTCGAGAAGTTAATCCTTGAGCATCCTAAGCCCTGGCATCGCTCCAGGCCCATCAAGCCTCGAGAAACCAGCTCTTGAGCACTCTAAGCCCTAGCATCGCTCCAGGTCCATCAAGCCTTGAGAGACCAGCCCTCAAGCACTTTAAGCCCTGGTATCAAGCGAGGCCCACCAAGCCTCGAAAAGTTAATCCTCGATCATCCTAAGCCCTTGCATCAATCTAGGCCCATCAAGGCTCGAAAGACCAGTCCTCGAGCACCCTAAGCCCTGGCATCAAGCCAGGCCCACCAAGCCTCGAGAAGTCAATCCTCGAGCATCCTAAGCCCTGACATCGCTCTAGGCTCATCAAGCCTCAAGAGACCAGTCCTCGAGCACCCTAAGCCCTGGCATCAAAACAGGCCCACCGAGCCTCGAGAAGTCAATCGTCGAGCATCCTAAGCCCTGGAATCGCTCCAGGCCCATCAGGCCTCGAGAGACCAATCCTCAAGCACCCTAAGCCCAGGCATCAAGTCTGGCCCATCAAGCCTTGAGAGACCAATACTCGAGCACCTTAAGCCCTGGTATCACTTCAGGCCCATCAAGCCTCAAGAGACCAATACTTGAGCACCATAAGCCCTGTCATCACTCCAGGCCCTACAAGTCTCAAGAAGCCAATTCTCGAGCATTACAACTCTTGATAACATATCAGATTCTGTACATGGCGTGAAAGAAAGGTAGGATCTTTGCAGCTACAAAGAATCTAAGATTGGGAAACTTAGGAGGATCTTGGATTGATGGATGAGAAGTCAAAAAGCGCCTTCGCTCTTAGTAAGGCCTAGTTAACAAGATGATGGAATCAACACATTATTGCAGCAACCCTTACAATCACATTTAATGCCACAGAAAGGGTAGGAGTAGTTCGGCGACGTGGTGCAAGGCTCGAGAGAGGGATTAGACCTCTTAGGCCCCTAAAACTCTCAGAGCTACCCACGTGATCCTATCGAAGCCATGATAGGAGAAATCATTGGGCATTGCCCAATGGGATCTGGATATATATATATGGAACTACCCCATAAGGCAAAAGCAGATGATAGAGAGATGTGATAATGAATGATTTTACTTGCCCTACCACCATCAGGATCTTAATAATTGGTCTTCTTCTTCTCCTCTTACTCTAAGCATCTCCTCTGTTTCTTTCATATTTGTACCCTTGATATCTCTATTATATGATTGTTTATTGTTTGTTCAAGAAAGGACCCCTACATTTTGGCGACTCTGCTGGGGATATCAGTATAAGTCGATGGAATCACATGACATGCAGACTTATCATTCAGAGCTCTCTGTTAGGGGGGTGGTGATGTTCCTTTTTAGCCTCAAGCGCCATCACATGCCTTTAATGCTCATGCACCGCACATCACATTGCCGAAAAGCTTGGCAGCCCCTTCTGTCCAAGAAGAGCTATTATAGTCTCACTGGGACCTTAATGATCGCTTTGATAGGTTAGAAGCTTTGATCATGGAAAGTGCACGAGCCAAAGCTGTTTCTCCAGCCAGAGTGACCTTGGCAGCTCATCCACCCATGTACCCCCATTATGGTACCCACCAATGCAGGCTCAAGCAACCTCAAAATCTACCCTAGTCCAGGTTGTGCCTCCAACCGTTCCTCTACCAGAGTATATTATCGAGTCTATGTTGCAGGATTTCTTCGTGAAGCATGCACCGTTTGCCGTATGCACCCTTATATTGCGCACTGAGCCACCATACCCAAAAAGTCTTGCTCAGACTCCGTACCCTCAAAGGTATATCATTCCAAAGTTCCCAAGATATTACGGTGTCAAGGGAGACGCTGATGAGAGTTTACAGAGATTTGTAGAGTCTTTAGGCCAGCATAGTCACGATGAGATCTTACGCCTCCGTGAGTTCTCTAAGTCTCTTACAGGACTCGTTGACAGATGGTTCAGAAGCCTCGAGCCTGACTCGATCACCACATAGCAGCAGTTCTCCCAGAAGTTTTATGACAAGTTTGGCCAAGCCATCGAGAGGGTCAGCATTCTCTCTCTCACTAAAGAAACACAGGAGTCCCACGAGGAGCCCCTTAAATTTATTTCTCAGTTCCAAGGCTGTGCAAGGGAATGCTTTGAAGGAAGCACCGAAAGAGACCTGGTGGACATTTATATACAGGGCATGAACAAGACCTACAGGATACACTTGGTCAACCTGGGACTCAACAGCTTCAGCGACCTCACTACAGCTGTATGAAACATTTGCAAGGATCTCGTGCCCCCCAAAGCAGAAGTTGTTGGGCAAGTTACTCGTAAAGATACATTAACTGCTCCTCGCACTGACAGAGGCAGGAAACGCCGTGACGTATATGACAAGGATAAGGGACCTCGCACCGAGTGAGCCACTGATCCTCCCCCATTCCCGGTATGCATGGAGAAAGTGGCCAGCACTCTGGAGCAGTGGGTAAAGCACGGCGTGGTCGCACTACCTGTTCCTCCCAAAGAGCTAATCGCGTAAGAATGCGCCAGCCCCAACTTCTGTATTTTCCATTAAGCCGCCACACACGCAACAAGTGCTTGAAGAACACTGCGACGAATCTTTCAACAGCAGCTCGAGGGTGGTGATCTCAAGGTGACCGCATCAAAGGATGTACAGTGCAATCCTTATCCTCGCCATCGTAGTGTGGCTGTGGTTACGTACTATGATGAGCTTGAAGAGACTAACCCGATGCAGTCGAACACTTGGGCGTCACACGATAAAGAGGAATGTTGTGTAGTGGCTTCGTCGGGTCAGCACACCCCCCAGCAATCCCTTTTTATTATTTCTTTTTCTGAGGCCCACAAGAGGGTATCTACCTGTCAAAATCGTCCTCTTTATGTCTCTACGCAGGTCAATGACAAGGAATTCTGATGAGCTTTTATTTATAATGGCTCCTCCATCAATATCATGCCATGGGCAACTTTCCAAAAAGCCAACTTGCCCAAAGATCGCCTTGTCAAGGAGTCCATTAAAGTTTACGGTTTTAGCAATGAATCTCACCAAACCATTGGTTATGTGAATGTTGATCTTGCAGTAAATAGGTTCTGTGCCCCCACCAAGTTCCATGACATTAAGGCTGACACATCTTACCATGTACTCCTTTGAAGGGCATGGATGCATCGCTTTGGCCTAGTGGCTTCAACCATTCATTAATGTTTCAAAGGAATCTTGGGCAACAAGGTTATCACGGTTCCATGCTCCGATAGGCCCTTTGCAAAGCACGAGGCTCACGTCATCGAGGCCCTCTTCTTTGATGATCTAGATGAGGCAGACGAAGAAGGAGAGGTGCATATCATTCGCAGCCCGTTGCCCAAATGGGAAAAGGTCCAGCAGGGCATTTTTTACTCTCCATAACTATATATCCCTAGGCGCGACAGGGAATCTACTGCCCCTCGGGAATGCAAACGAGTCCGGCTGCCAGATGGGCGATAAGTTTACCACTTATGACGGTGTGCAGGCTCGGCTTCGGTGAGCCCAATTATGGAGTCTGCGACTTTGGAGGAGGATTCTTTACAACTTCCAGACCTCGAAGAAGTTAACCTCTCCCCCTACGGGCAAGAACCTCAGATTACTTTCATTTCCTCACACTTAAACCCATTTTTACATGACAATCTCACTGTCTTTTGAAAGAATTTTCAAATATTTTTGCTTGGACTAAGCTCGTGACACATCATCTCAACACTATACCAAGCTCGTGCCCTGTCAAGCAAGCACCTCGACTTTATCGTCCAGAGCTCAAGCTTCAGATCAAGATAGAAGTTGAAAACCTGCTTTTTGCTAGTTTCATCAAGCCAATTCTGTATCCTACCTGGCTGGCCAATATTGTCCCCGTAAAGAAGAAGAATGGCCAAATTCGCATTTGTGTTGACTTTCGTGACCTCAACAAAGCATGCCCGATATTGCTAATCCCTAACAATGAACTAGAAAGTAAAGGAATGAAATGAACAACTATACAAACTATAACTAGAAAGCAATAAAATGATAGCACCACTTTCGTAGGGAACACGATTGCACTTAGCACATGCAACAAGCCTTTTA
>JAOTQH010275256.1:0-10478 GCA_025631255.1 Cornus kousa
TTTGTTCCAAAAAGCCAAAAGTAGCCTTTAAAAAGCCAAAGGAAGTCAATTTGGTTGAAGACCCCTCAATGCTTAATTAACTATTAGATAAATAAATGTCATTAATTCGACATCTTTATTAATTTATTTGTTTTGACACCTTGATTATTTCGTATTTGATCACATAAAATATTTATTTGATAAAAAAATATATTTATAAATTAAATTATATGAATACCAATTTTATGAAAAACACACAGTGCCCTCTGAATTTAGTTGTGATAAAAAATAATTTACTAAATTTTGAGTCAAAATAAATATAATAGCAAAATTTGAAACAAGCTACTAATTAAAATTACCCAAAGTACTATACATTAGACCATAGACCCCATTGAGTAAATCGAAGTAATCAGTAATCAATACAAGAATTTATACCTCTCTTATGCTTGAATATCATTTGTCATGAAGATGATAATAAGCAATTGTATGCGATGACTCTCACAATAGTCTCAACTTATCATTGATACATCTTATCTCTTCATTGATAAAGAGTCCATTTGTTGTCACCGAATATGAACCATTTATGATAACACAATTTTTTGCAGTTTATATTTTCCTGTAATAAGAACATCATAACATACATATAAATTACTTGTGTAGTCAAGTGGACAAAACCAATTCCAATACCGAATTGAAGTAATACATAACATTTATATATAAAGCATTTGTTAAATTTGAAGAGAGATATCACATCCATTTAATAGTACAAACACATCGCTCTGAAGCTAAATTTAGTTCTGAAAAGGGCACACAGACGGAGCCAGGATTCTGGTTTGGGGGAACAAATTTTGATAAATTTTAAAATCAATTATAGTATAATTTATATATGTATGCATACAATATTAGTCTTAAAAAAAAATAGAACCAAGGAACGTACGGTGTGGTTTATATTTTTCTAATGCCCCTTAGCAGTTGAAAAACCCAATTTAAGCTAAAAATTATGGTTTCTACCCCCTTGCGATGGAAAAAAAAGAGCAAAAATAGGGTAAAAAAAATAAAAAGGGAGGGGAAATTTTGTGAGTAATGTATTTCCGACCCCCATTAGTGGTTGTCGGAATTGGGCCAACTTTCCAACGCCTACCATTTGGAGTCGCTAAAAGGATAATTTTTCTAGCCAACATCTAGGCATCAAAACAGGGTCTCAATTTCTTCCACATTATGCTATAGGATAATATATCCAGTGTGCCCGGTGCACTATCAGAATTGTCCATTCCCGTGCGTGCATTGCACGAACGGTTTTGATGTGTCCAGTGCATGGTGCACCAGACACGCCAAATACCTGTTGTGATTCTTATTAATAATGACTTTTAATTCGTATTAGTTATGGTTGGGTACTAGTGTTAACAAATTTATGGAAATAACTTAGAAAAACTGTAATTGTGCACAAAGAATGAAAATTGGGAATTAAATACTCCTTCAGTTCATTTTCGTCATTCAACTATTATCATTGTAATATAATTGCAACCTACCTTATTAGGTGAAATCAAGAAAAACTATGTTAAAATAATGATCTTGAAACAAAATAATTGTTCAACAAAACAATTGTCCAAAATTAAGGTCCTGGTGGTGTTATTTTCATAAAAGTGTTTTAAAACAAATTAAACACGTTGTGTTGCATTGTTGTCAAGAGAGACACAATTAAAGTGTGTTTGGTGATATAAAATATGTTGCACTGAAAAACAAAACAAAAGGAAGCAAAACACGTTTGGCATAGTAAAATTTCCTTTCAATGACTTCTGACTTAAATGGTGGCATGCTTACAAAAATTTCTTGTTTTTCTTTGTCTTCTTCATTGATATTAAGTGATACAACGTGTCCTCCAGTATGGAGAGGGATGCAAGTCTTTTACACATTAAGATGTGCTATTGAAAGACTTGGACTTCTTTCTCCCTCTTTGAATGCTGAAAATGGACCACCCTAGATATTTTACTCCTAGAATAAATCCCTGAAAGCGTGTATGGTGATGTAAAAAATTTACACTGAAAAACAAAATAGAAAGAAGCAAAGCACGTGTGGCATAGTAAAATTTCCTTTCAATGGCTTTTGACTTAAACGGTGGCATGCTTACAAATTTTTTTTTTGTTTTTCTTCGTCTTCTTTATTGATGTTAAATGATACAACACGTCTTGCAATGGGAGAGGGATGCAAGTCTTTTACACATTAAGATGTGCTATTGAAAGACCTGAACTTCTTTCTTCCTCTTTGAATCCTGAAAATGGACCACCGTAGATATTTTACTCCTAGAAAAAATTTGAGTCTCAGGACAGCCCTGAAAGCGTGTATGGTAAAATGTTACATGAAAAACAAAACACGTTTGACATATTAAAATTTCCTTTTAATGACTTCTGACTTAAACGGTGGCATGCTTACAAAAATTTCTTGTTTTTCTTCATCTTCTTCATTGATATTAAATGATATAACTTGTCTTGCAGTTTGGAGAGGGATGCTAGTCTTTTACACATTAAGATGTGCTATTGAAAGACTTGGACTTATTTCTCCCTCTTTGAACCCTGAAAATGGATCACCCTAGATATTTTACTCCTAGAATAAATTTAGCCCACATAAAAGAATAATTGATCAATATATGACATAAACATTTCATGTTATCTAGGGCATATATCTTTTTTTCTTTTTCTTTTTTTGGGTCCATTTTTTAAAGGAAAATAAAGCAGATTGGATAATTTACAAGATTTAATTACAATGTAATGCAATTTCATTGAGACTTGCATGTTGCTATGTTTAGGTGTATCTAATCAGCTGGTTGGATTCAAAATTAAAAAATTTTAGTTAAAATTTTAAACTTAGTTTTCTTTAATTTTAAATCAAAAGCACCCATTCAGTGCTCCAAACGCAACATGATTACAATTTATAATTTGTGTTGTGATTACAGTGACAAAAAATATATTATATTAAAGAGAAAATTATATTTGAAATATTCAATAAGACAAGGCTTGTCTACTCATAGTAAGTAAGTTATCTTACTAATTGCAGATCATTCCTCAAGGCCAAAAAAAATAATAATAATAATAAATAAAATAAAATCTTTCCTAATATGACCTGTTTTGATTGGTCATAGTATTTAAATATGTTGGGCACTTAAAAATGTTAGGCAGCACTCAGCTGTCACATGGAAGACTTTTAAGTTTTAACATTAACTACCAAATTTAATTGGATTCAATGCCAAATTTCTCAGCTCCTAGCCTTTATAAAAGGAATGAAGAAATTGCAATATTACACGTCTTGCATTCAAAGAAAATAGCAAAATTGGTTATAATTACTTCTTCATCTCTTCGATCTCAATGGCTATTTTCTATGAATTACTACTACTTGGTGTACTGTTGCCTATCATACGCAATGCAGGTTTCTCTCCATCTCCATCCAAATGCACACACTAATATCACATATATACAAAAAGCTCCTCATATAAGTGATTTTTGTCGTGTGCACATACAATTTGTGTTTTTTTTTCTTTTTTTTCTTGACAATGAATACAAACACTTTTTATTTGCATTTGGACTTGAATCCTTTCATCTTCTTTGAGAATGAGAAGAACATACTAATATTTACTAGTCATTATTTTTTTTTTTTGAAATTTCATTTACACGTCATAATTGCCTTCTACATTCCTCGAGATTTAATATAGATCTAAAATTCTATGCACCATGATAAATAATAATTCTTCTTGCAAATAGTAAGTCTCTCAATTCTCTACTCTAAAATTCTATTATAATAATAATTATTATTATTCTTTCAGTAAGTATTTCACACGATCTGGTAGATGCTATACTTCCAGAAGAACTCGAGAATATTATTATTATTTGTCTTGAAAGGTTAAGCAAGTGCGCACAATAATTTGTTTTTAGCATTGTTTAAATACTCAACCTAATAAATCATACCATATATACTAATGTCTATTGGTACGCCTAATACTTCAAGAAACTATGTTGCCTAGTTTGAATTTAAAATTCTTGAGAACAATTTTGGCTCTTTTGAATTTTGATTAATCATGATCAAGAATTTTTCTCGTCATTATGCAGCTTAAGATTCATGTTAACACCATTTTATGTAAGCCTAGTGTTGGTAATAATTTGTTTTCTCCAATTAATAAACTCCATACACATGCAGGTGCACAATCCATAGGTGTTTGCAATGGACGACTTGGCAACAATTTGCCATCGGAGCAGGAAACTGTAGACTTGTACAAATCCAATGGCATTGGAAGGATGCGAATCTACGATCCAAACCAAGCAACTCTGCAGGCACTCAGAGGATCCAACATAGAACTCATTCTTGATGTTCCGAACTCGGAACTTCAAGCGCTTGCATCCGATGCTTCAGCTGCAACTCAATGGGTCCAGACGAATGTAAAAGCTTACTCACCCGATGTCAAGTTCCGATACATTTCTGTGGGAAATGAAGTAGATCCAAACAATGGTAATGCTCTGTTTGTCCAGTTTGTTCTTCCCGCCATGAAAAACATCCACAGCGCCGTTGTAGCAGCCGGACTACAAGACCAAATCAAGGTTTTGTTTGCTTTGCTCTTATACTACTTTGATAAAATGGTACGTAGTGATCGAATTTGGTGATTAACGAATTCAAATTATGTGAGAGGAGTCATAAGTTTCATCTACGGCATGATTATATAGCTTCAAAGACGTCTATCTAACCAGTTTATCTAACCAATTATGTATAAATGCTCAATTACTCTCATTACTCCACTGACATCGCTTTTAGTAATCCTAACTTCCATTCATCTTTTGGTTGTATATAAGTAGTCTTCCACCATTTTTTATCACATTTACTCCGACTAATTGGATAATTAACTACCGCTAAATCTCTGCTTTTTTATGGGGGAATCTTTAGAATGATCACTGCTTAGCTTTCAATTCAGTTCTCGTCATCAAATTAAATGTGAATAAACCGTCATCCTCTCTTTGAAACAAGGGGCACTTCCAGTTATGTCGATGCTTGAAACAATTTTGTCTAATCCAATGTTGTATGAGATAGAGTCGGACACATCTGATAAAAATTATGTGAGTAAGAAATGACATCACGATAATATTATTATATTTAAGATAATGTTATCCCCACTTATATAAAACAATTGTTACATATAATTTTGGGACTACTTATCAATATTCAAACAATCGGATACATCCGATTTTTTGCTTAATTATCATTATTCTTACCATTAATTTAAACACGTCTATCACGTATACCAAAGACTTGAAATGACTAGATGCTAAAATCAAGTTTATTTTCCTATAGGTTTCGACAGCAACGTACTCGGGTCTTTTGGGCGCCTCTTACCCTCCATCAAACGGGGCATTCCGAGATAACGCAAGGTTGTTCATGGAGCCAATCATCAGCTTCCTTGCTAGCAATAATGCCCCATTACTTGCCAACATATACCCTTACTTTGCCTATACTGGTGACACCCAAAACATTCAGCTTCCTTATGCCTTATTTACTGCACCAGGAGTAGTTGTAACCGACGGTTCATTAGGATATCAAAACATTTTTGATGCATTATTGGATGCCATGTACTCCGCCATTGAGAAGGTAGGTGGACATAATTTGGAGATTGTGGTGTCGGAAAGTGGCTGGCCGTCCGGGGGTGGCAATGCAGCAGCAACTGTGGACAATGCAAGCACTTACTACATAAATTTGATTAATCATGTCAAGGGTGGGACTCCAATGAAGCCAGGCATGGCTATACAAACTTACTTGTTCGCCATGTTTGACGAGAACCAAAAACCTGGGAAGCAGACGGAGAAACATTTTGGCCTGTTCAGTCCTACTAAGCAGCCTAAATACCAAATTGCTTTCAGTTAAAATACTGGTGAATATGAAAAATGAAGGAAATTTTAAAGTAGCGAGCAAAATTATATATATATACACAGGGTCGGCTCAAGCCTTGGGTGACTTATGCCGTCGTCTAAGACTCCAGCCAATAGAAAGACTCTAAAATTTTATTATATTAAGTTATACTATAATTATTTGCTAATATTGTTAAACTCTAATAAATATAAAAAAATTATATTAAACCTCAAACATTTATATCCTAAAATAACATATTTTTTTTCTTTTTTCTCTCTCCTCATTCATTCTGATTTTATATTTTTATATTAGGCCTCAAATATTTATATTTTAAAATAACTAATTTTTGTTCTCTTTTCTTTCTCCTCCCTCCCTAATTGATACATAAATTTAAATTGGCCCTAAAAATTTACATCCTTATATGACTTTTTTCCCTTCCCTTTTACTCTCATTCACGTTTTACAATTAATCCAAACCAATATAAAAATTTAATATTAGGCCCAAAATTTTGTATCATTAAATTATTTTTCCCTTTTTTTTTCTCTCTCATTTACGTTTTCTACACCAACACTAAAAACATTTTTGGCTAAGTTACACCAACGATAAAATATTAAATTTCTATTTAACGTTTTTGTTTGAGAAAATGATGAAAACTTTCCATATATATATATATATTTGGATTAATTTTACTGACACCCTTTCAGGTTTGGCCAAATATCACATTGAAATAACTTTCAAAAATTACTATCACTAACATTACAAACGTTTGGTCAGTTTTTCACTTACACCACAAACATCACTTTTCAATGACATCAGAGCCATTTTTCCATGTAAAATGACACTACTACCCTTTTGACTATTGACTTTAAAAAGTGTTGAAATGACTTAAATACCCTTTGCCATTAGATTATATAAATATAAAATTATTCTTTATACATATTATTCACATCATGTACAGACTAATTCCACCACCACCACCACCAAATTTTGTGACCCAATTTCTATAGTAAAATATCACTGTGGCTAGGCTGGTCCTCTTTGTCTTCTTTTAGAATCCAAATAAATGCAACAAAACACAAATAAATTATTTGATTATGTTTCTTTCGGTATTTGAGTAATTAGTTAATTAGAGTAATTGTTTTAAGTGAATTGGTTCTAGATAGATTCAAGTGTCAAGATAATATATATATACACACATATATATACAATACGCATAGACAAAAAAACTATAAATTTGTTCTGTATGATTCTCTCCCAAAATTCAATGGCGTGGAATCATAAAGAACTTGTGGGATCATAATTTTGTTTTGTATGATTCTCTCCCAAAATTTGTTCTTAATTATTTTTTTCTATATATATATATATTTATATATATTGGAATTCATATTCTCATTTCAAAGTGTTCACATCAATTTTATGATGAAAAGTTTGGATTAAAGATTTTATTGGTATAGATATTATAATGGAGATTTAAATAATAATAAAAAAAAAAACAAGAAAAAAAAAGAGTTCTCCAATGGAAGTTCTGTTCAATCACTACAATTCTGTAACTCCAATGGCAATGCCCTTCAAACAAGAGAAACCTTTTGAATTTTCCTCATGATCTTAAAAAAAAAAAAAAAAATGTAGAAACCCAGAAGCTTGATCACCATCAAATTCAAACCACAAAGAGCAGAAGATGGGTTATGATGGGTTTTGGTTTTGTTGGAGAATATATATATATATATATATATAGGTTGCCGGAAAGGTCAGTTTTGGGTGTAAGAAAGGAGACTGAAAGTGTTAAGAGTGAGAGAGTAATTTGAAAAGAAAGAAAAAGATAAAGGGTATTTTAGTCCTTTCAATTTTTTTATATTTTGGAATAAAAAACATTAAAAAAAGTAGGGGTAAAATTGTCTTTCATAGATTTTTAGCGGTGTTAGTGACAAAAAAGTAAAATTGGACCTAAGTGATAGTAATTTTTGAAAGTTGTTTTAATGTGATATTTGGCCAAACCTGAGGGGTGTTAGTGAAATTAACTCTATATATTTTTAATGTTTTATCTTCTTCTTTTCAACAAGGCTTCTCCCACTCTAATTAGAAGTTTACATTTGTTATAAACTCATTTTTATTCTATTAAAAAATTTGTAGAAGTATTGGATTTGGGTTTTCTAAATCAGGTTCAATGATTCTTTTTATTTATTTATTTTTTAATTTTATTAACTTTTGTTTTTATAATTTTGTGTGCATATGTATTTGTATTTTTTGTTTTTGAGTTATGACTAATTTTATTTATAGTATTGAAAAAGTCACTTTTTATTTTTCGCCTAAGGCCCCAAACTAGATTGATCCGCCCTGTATATACATATATATCAATGAATAAGAATGGCTTCTGCTTATTAGGGGTGAGCAAATAATTCGTTAATCAGGTCCGAACCAATCCGATCCGTATGGTTCAGTTTGATTTTCAGATCTTATGATTCGATGATAGTTTAGAAAATAGCAATCCGCTATTTGCGGTTTGATTAACGGATTGGACCCTAAAAAAACCAATCCGATCCGTTAACATAACCGATCCAATCCGTTACCTAAATAATATATTAATATATTATATATCTATATATAACTATATATATATATATACAATAATGAATATACTTACTATATTTCTATTTTTTTTATTCATTATTTTTAAGTTAACCCTAGGTCCCTAAATTTATTACTTATTTCATTACAATCACGCCTCCCTCAGCCTTGTAGTCTTCAGTCTTCACCTTATTCTCTTCGCCTCCGTCTTCAATCTTCACTTTTCTCCTCTGTCTTCCTCCTATAGCCCCTCAATCCAGCACCTCTCAATCCATCATTCATCCTACAATACATCAAAATAACGGTGACCTCTGCGTATCGAAGCAACGACTACCTCTTAGATTGGATGTACCTCTTTTCTGGTGAGTTCATAAGATTTTTGCATGGATTTTCTTATTCTCCTCTTCTTTGAACAAATCATATTATTTTTTGTAATGATTTTTAGCTAATTTCTTTGACTGGATGAAGATTTTTGCTTCAATTTATGTCTGTTTCCCGATGAAGACACAAAATCAGAACTAATGTTCCTTTTCACTTTTTAGTTATTAGAACATTGAATCTGGATGGTGAGACAGTTTTTGATAATATTATAACATGGGTGTTTGGTTTTAGACATTTAATTCATTTTTAATTGAATTAAATTGTTTGAATACTCTGGTTGCAAAATGCCTTGTATGGTTTTAATTTTTTCTTTTTGGTTTAGATAATGCCCTGCAAAGATATAATACCTTTTTTTGAATATAGAAAAGTAAGATCTTCGATGGATTGTGAGAGTATGCTTTGTGTAATGTCTTGGTTTTTTGCTTGAATGAATCTCTAAATGATATTTTGAGATGTTTATTTGCTTTATTATTATTATGCTTTTTTGGCACACTGTGAATGAATTATCTATATGGACAACTACAGAAGATACTTGGGCCTAATTCATGGAAACCGATCCGATCCGTTATTTCACGGATCGGTTTGGTTTGGATTGAAGGTTCCACGGATTGGTTCGGTTTCAAATTTTACCAATTCGTGGGAACCAGTTTGGATTGAACTTTACCTCCAAATTGAACCAATCCAATCCGTGATCAACCCTAGTGCTTATCTAACTTGAACATGTTTACATGGAAAGAGAATGTCTTGGGTAAGGCATACTTGTGATCTCTATTCTATCTTATCAAAGAATTTTTGTCTATTTGTTTGTTTATTTAAGGAAGCTATGTAATATCATATTTGTATGGAAGAGCAAAAATTAATAAAAGAGACATTTTAATTTTAAACATGCTATCTTTATCCTTTGTGGTATTTTATTTCAAATCTTCAGAAGTCTAGCAGTCAACGATGAACTAGAAATGATGATAATGTTGTTGGGGTTAAGGTAGAAATAATGGCAACAACAGGTAATTCTATTGGTAATTCTCAATCAATTGTTCTCAAAGGTGAAGATTATTAATTTTGGAGTGTTAAAACGAGAGCATTGTTTCTCTCTCTTTATTTGTGGAAATTAGTTGAGAATGGTTATACTAAATATGATATATGAAAGAGAATAATGGTTGCACAAGGAAAACAAGAAGAATGATGCTAATGTTGTTTGGATTATGTGTTCTAAAAGTCAATTATTTATTTTTAATATTCGACATTTTGTTAATAAATGTGATTTATTATTAAATATAATATTCATGCATTGGGTTTATTGTACCTTGGCATTGTTTGCAGTGGGCACTTTTATCTATAAGATTGTAACACACTTGATTTCTATGAGATATAATGATTTGTCTTGACTATTGGGATAGTTGACTAAGTCAGTGTGTTAGTGTGCTTAGACTACTCTAAACTGAATCACCATAACATTACACATATACAAATTACTATCATTAGTTTGGTGTGCTTCTTATATACTAAATTTATTAGGCTTTAAATCCTGAGGGGTTTAGTGGACTCAAGTTTTAATATTGTTCACTTTGAATTACAACTTTGTGAGATTTTTAAGGTTAATACCATGGCAGTATCTTGGATAGGTAATCTTAGAGTTGTGAGAACACAAATGCTAAACATGGAATCCACACTCT
>JAOTQH010275266.1:0-10478 GCA_025631255.1 Cornus kousa
AACAAATTTAGCTATATAAAGTAAATTAGTATGAAAATCGCGAATTAGGAAAAGAAATTCGTGCATTGCAAAAATTGAATTCGCACAAATTTGCGTGCGGAGCTTGAGAGCGGGCCATCTTTAGACGAATTGTGCGACTAAGGTGTGGCCAGCATGTGTGCCTACTTGACTTTTATGATGACGTGGGATGACTTCTAGGTCTATTGACATTATCTATTTTTATTTTTTGTAATTTGGATTGTAATAGTTTGGTGATATTATATAAAAGTTTGTGAGCTTTTGGAAATGAAGTGTGTAAAGTTTAAAAGCTAACGATTAAATTCTATGAACTGACGTATTTTAGGTGTTTAAATATTACAAATTAAAATTTCTTTTATTCTATAATTTGAATAAATATTTAGACATGTGGATTATAGAACTATAGATACTTGAAATAAGTTGATCATTTATTCTGAAATTTCACATTTTGTGTAGCATGTTGCCAAAAAATTGAATTTAATGATTCTCAAGGGAAATGTATTTACATGAAATTTCAATATAAGCATGACATAAAGAAAAATAATTCGGGTTTCTTGAACATTAAATTTTTCATGAATTTGGTCTACTGAAAAATGTTAAACTAAGATATCAAAATATGAACCTATTGGAATGATATGCTTTATTTTAGAAAATAAAATCTCTTTGAATTTTCTTAAATTCCTAAACCCTTCTCATTGTCTCACCACACCTTGGGTTTTGGTTTTGAAATCACACCTTGGGTTTGGGTTTTGAAATTCAAGTCAAAATAAATAATAAAAAAAAATCTTCTGCAGAATGTTAGATTTCAAATTGGAAATGGTCAACAAGAGTTTATCAAGATCCTTGGTATGAAGGTACTCTTCTCAAGGATATGTTTTCTCAAAGAGCACTAAAATCTGTAAGTATTGATAGAGAAATGCTACTGAGTTGTTTGGAAGCAGGGAGTTCCAGTTTCAAGCATGTATGGGACAAGTGCCAGGTTGCATTATGATCAACTTCCATGGGTTGTACAGTGATAAAAAAATATCTATAATAAGATATATTATAAAAAAAATCTGAACATCAGATTTGATTGAATTAGACCAAAGTGATTTATTTTGCGGAACTACTTAATAATTTATCGATCAACTTTGCCTTATTTGTCAAGCTTTAACATACCTCAATCTTTAGATCAATGATGTGATAGTAGTACCCGGATATTGTACAACTTTTCGCAAAATTTAAACATATATATTTTTTCTCTTTTTCACTAAGCAAAGATTTTTATTTATTTGTTAAATGTTAGATTTGTAGATGCAGAGAGTCGAAATGTCCCATTTCAAAATTACTCCAAAATTCACAGAAAGCACTAATTCACTGAATTATCGAGACTGCACTGAGTAAAAATAATCCATTAAAAATTACATACAGAACGATTTTACAGTATATTCTACTCTATTTTCTGAATTATGTAATGTGTATTACAGTATAACCTAAATTTAGCTGTGATTTGATATGGTATGCTGCTGCAAGGCATGGTTTTGTTGTTCCTTGGGCTTCTCATCTGCGTGACCGTTGACGTTGCTGACCTCCTGAACCTCCAGTATTTCGACTCTGCGCCTCATCTTTTTCCTTATCTTTATTGCCACATCTGACGGCTGAAATCTCCCACACACGCTCACATTGCAGAGCTGCTTCTCTATCAAGTGCTGCTCTATTTCTACAATCATTACAAAATAAGTGTCATTTAAGGGTCTGTTTGTTTTCTTTAAGAATAATTTTCTAATTTAAAAAACAGAATATAGTTTCAAAATTGGTTTTGGTTGACAATTTTTGAAATAAAATGAAGTCAATTAAAAAAAAATTAATTAGAGAATTAAACTAAGGGTGAAGGGCAAAATATCACCTCCTATATAAAAAAATGTGCAAGAAATAACTCTGCTATTTAGTATGTGAATATAAATCCTTATAATGTGAAAGTTTGTAACAAACTGCCTCATAATTTGTCAATTTTGATCAATTTTTTAATTAAAAATTGTAAAATATCCTTAATAAATTTTGTACATAAAAGTGTTTTTATTATTAATTTTTCTTTAAGAGCATTTTAGGTATTCCAGTATTCAAATTGAGAAAATATCCTTATTTGTTCAATTTAAAAAATGTAGGGATTTTTTTGAACACCAGAAAAGTTTTTGCACATTCTATATATAACATTATTAGTATTTTTTATTTTTTTTTAAAAAAATTAAATGACAAAATGGTATCATGTATGTTTATCTACATTTTTAACCACTCAACTATTGAGAAACCTTACCTTTCATATTAAGGAGGACTCTTCTTATCTTTCTACAGCAAGCATTGCAGTCAAGGTTCATCCTCATCACCATGCAGAGATACTGCAATTAAACATGAACAAAGAAAGGAACAGAAACTAATACACATAAGAGAATGATAACTAGAAGGATCAATTAGACTTCAATCTTTGATTTTTGTGAAATTTATGCTTTTGTATTTCTACAAGGTCAACAACAATGTAATAAAAAGTTAATGAAGATGCCATTTGAGCTTGCCTGTCCTGACATTAAGTTGAAAATAGGCCAAGACCGGGATCGATGACCGGTATGCTTGTGAAATGAGACATCAGAAAGTGATGCAAAAGGGAATGATAAAGTTTAAGGTATAAAGGGTGATGGTGTTCTGTGGATAATTCTATCTTTGGATTGTCATATGGAAATTCTTCATCCCTTTCAATTTGGAATCTGATTATGCCAAATCCATGATATAGGAAAAGATTACTGTTTTGCTTATTTATTGTGCTTGTCTACTTTTGCCTAGCATATTGAGGAGGGGAAGCACGCATATTTCCTTCTGCTTAGGTTTGTGTTACTTTGTGACATTATGAAGCATCTTTTTTCTTGTATACAAAGGTATCTGCTACATCTCTTCCCTGTTTATGAAGGTTCATGTTTCACATATAATTATTATTTCCCTCTCTCTCTCTCTCTCACACACACACACACGCACACGCACAAACATTTAGGTCTCATCCCCAAAACCATCAAGGCAAGAAAATAAAGATCACTAATTATCAAACTACTTGCTGACAAGACATAGAATAAGAATGAGTACTTAGAATCCAAGATTAATATTCCTCCTCATTAGTTTTCAATGGTCAAATAGACATGGTCCAAGAATTGACTATAAAATATGAATGCCCCAACTTAATCATTAGTCCGATCCTGAAGGCTATCGTAATAGGATCGAAATCCTATAGACCGTAGTGTCACAGGCTTTGAGATTTGGCACAGCAACACGGCTCGTGCGGCACCAAAACGTTGCTTCTACTCATACAAGCACCCAGGTTAGCCACTATTGCCAGCCATCTTGAGGATACATGCTGATTGGTTTTGGCTTGCCTTGGCCTTATTAGGGGGATGACTCTAGCTTCCGATCAGTTTGTGCAGAGATGGCTAACTCCCTTTTTCATAGTTAAGTCCACGACTAGCGACAAACTCTTTGAACTAAACCGAGTCGACCTACCTGAACTCTGAAGAGAAACCATTTTGTGGTCCTGCACGCCCATTCCTTAGAACCATTCCCAGTCAAACTCTGTCCTTCACCAACCAACATGCGTATCTTCCTTACTCCAAGTGTTGTTATGAATCTATCTGTGATAGTAGGCTTGCTTTGAGCTCTCTAATTTCTTCAGAGTAACAGTGTCGGAAGTACGACCCGACCAGTTAAGGCCATGAGCGCATTACCAACAGAAGGGACGAGACAATCGATGCACACCGAAAGGCGAACCGGTCTGCCCAACCCAAGATCCAACTACGAGATTTTTAATTACAACTTAAATATACACTATTGGAGCTGGAATTACCGCGGTTATTGGAACCGGAATTGCCATCCAATGGATCCTCATTAAGGGATTTAGAAAACAGTAAAATTAATAATTTCTGCCATATTTCCCAGCAAATATGTATAATGTTTTTTTTTTTTCATAGTCCCATATTTGATGATTCCCAATCTTTTTCTTCAATCCTTATCGAGAACATCATCAATTTAAGCAAGAACACTATTCATATGAATATACCATATATGGGTATTGGATAAGTATTATAAGTGAAACTTGTCCCACATCGGATTTGGATGGGAGGTTGAAGTGTGTATAAATGAGTGGGTATGCAGTATTATCCAATAATTTGAGTTTTTGGGTAAATGAGCAAGCGCCCACCCGTTACAATAAGACAATCAAACCTGGAAGCACAAAAAAATTGTCACTTTATATATATCAATGTAGATGAGATACACATGATCATTTTGGTCTCATAACAAATGTATTTTTCATATTCTAACGGTCCTTTTGGATGTATAGAAAGTGCAGGAAGAGAGAAACAGTCGCTTAATATTGGCGATTTTGTTCAAAGGGATCCTGTATATTGCAGCAACTTGGCCTGGAGGTACTTCAACAACATTAGGATATGTACAAGTGAGTATCACTTTCTTCTCCAAAACACTTATTACCACAGACTCTGTCTCTCCTGAAAAATGGAAATATGAAGAATATATCATCACTAAACATTGAAATTAAAACGCAAAACTGAATTCACAAAATGCAGTGAATCTATTTCTGATTTTCAAGGCCACATAAACACAAATCAGAAATTTCAAGAACCATAACCATTTAACATAATGAATGAAATAATTATGATCACTGCTGCCATTAAACATTGAAACAACCATAATAACAATCTAAGATGGTGAATGAAATGATCAAGAGCACTACTGCAATGAACTTTCAATCATTTTTGTGGCCCACTATGGTACTAATTCACACCAAATGGATCACTTCAACTCATAATGCAAAAAGTAAATTATGACAATCTAAAGTAGAACTTGAACTTAAGTTTTTTCACCAAGTGTTTTGCAGTCAATTGTTTGTGAAACTTCCATCACTGAAAATCCTATCTTCATTTGAGGTGTATGCCTCTGTATGTGTGCGTGTGTGTGTGTGTGTGTGTGTGTGTGTGTGTGTGTGTGTTGCATACATATGTAAGCAACTTCAACCAACAATATCCATATGATTACTGGTAAATTTTTTGTTTTCATCTCAAGTTCAATTAGTTTCACTATTGAAGCAATAAATTAACCCCTGAAACAACGGACATAGTCCCCATTCTGTGTCAGGACAATGGACCACTTTTCTGCTTGAAAGATAATTATTATTATTCTCACAAAGAAAACCCTTTATGAAAAAGCTACTTCCATGTGCCCCAAAAAAATAATTGTATGGAATCCAATGTGAAAATCCGGTATCAACAGGAAATATCTTAAAGGGAATCTAAAGTGAAGAAAAATCCAAAATGAGACAGCATTTTTTATTTTTATTTTTTTCTGCATCCATGGTGGGTTCAAATGGACCCTACTCCATTAGAATGGGCTATTAAATTGGTACAACGGTCACTCCAGACTTGTTTCTGATCAGATGAACAGTTGGAGCAATAACTAAATTTCGTTCTATTCCAATTTCAAGATATTAATTCGATGCTCAGAATAAATTACCGTTCATTTTAGAAATCAAGTAAGCTACCCTCTTCTGACACTCTGCACATCGAAAATCCGCGGAAATAACAACTTCTTGGACCTGTTACATAGCAAAGAAACACAAACAAGAAAATCCCATTAGCATCAGTGTGTGTGTGTGTGTGTGTGTGTGTGTGTGTAGAGAGAGAGATGGAGAGAACTAACAAGAGGCATGGTCAATGATTCAAAGTAGGCAAGGCTGGTTTGAGAAGATAAAGTCCCATTTGATTTCTGTAATCCAGTTGCAGTGCGCTTCTTCTTCGATCGATCGGCAACAGCCATCACTTTGTTCTGTGAATATTACTCAGAAACTGCAGGGCCCTTCATATAGGGCTGTGAGGTTACCTCTTCAAGTACTATATCATCTAACCTTGAGAGAGAGAGAGAGAGAGAGTGAGAGAGAGGGAGAGGTGTGTGTGTGTGTGGGGAAAAAGATCTATGAACAGCTCCTGTTATGGTGATGGAGCAATCCCATCTTTTTTGTGAGATGCTTCATTTGTTGGAGAAGAAGGGATAGAGATTGACATGGTAAAGTGCAAAAGGTAACTTAGTCTAATGTTTGGGGTTGACAAAGATGCTTCATTTGCTCAGGCTGGCCCACCACACCCTCGGTGGTGTTTGAATCTTTCTTCTTGGAGAATAATTTTACGGTGGAAGGTTAGAGGAATTTAACACTCTCTTGTCCATTTTTTTCAGTTCCCATTAACCAATCATGTCACATTGAGTTTGGATATGACTCAGAAAACCCAACTCTTTTTCTCAATCGCAAATGTTCCAGAAGTCTTGGCCGACACTGGTTGTGCTTTGACTTTTCTATTCCCCTCAGATGTTTGACTTTTCTATTACCCTCGGCACACCATTAATGACAGATGGGATATCGTGCAAAGCGTGTAAAATTATCGTGCAAAACAAAATTTTCATTCTTTACTGTAAGAATTTATTTGTACTGGAGAGGAATCATATCTTAAATTGGTGTTTCATAATGTATCAAGTTAAGTAACTTGTCGTTACGATTAACCTTTCTAACTGATATGGGTGTTTCGATGTTGATATGAGATATCATTACCTACAAATTTAAATGGTTAACTTCAATGAAGGAGCAAGAAGATGGGAACATCTTTTTCAACCTTATCCTATTCAAGTTTTAAGTTTTAACTGAACATAACTACTAGATAACAGTAATATCATACATCACACAATCATTTTAGTTAAATGTGTAAGACAATTTCTACCAACCCCTATTTATTACTTGGATACCTTTCAAGCAAGTTCTATTTATTTAATTTTGACACTTGATTAACACATTTTACTTTTGGGAATTAAAATGTATTAAAAAGAAAAAGTTCTTTTCATTGTTCGTTTTTGCTGCTGACAGTTAATTTAATTATTTACCCAAAATATATATATATATATATATATATATATTATAAATAAAATACACAAGGGGCTGAAGTGTAACACCACCCCAGGAGCCTAAAAAAACAGGGGCCAAGAAAGTCCAAGCGCTAGACCTAATGGGGCAAAAACTACCGAAGCCTATGGGCCCCGCCCTATAGGAGCATGGGTAGGGTTGGATGTAGGGTTCAGCCCTTGGCCTGGCCGACCCTGTAGGAAGATGGTGTATTAAGCAAAGAAATCCTAAAAAAGGGAAGAGAGCTCAGAGGCAAACCTTTCTAACCGCAACTGGTATGAGACTAAAATAATTCTCTCATGCAAAACAGTGTCATTTCTCGTTCGGTTAGTTTTGTACCTTACATAATGTGATGAAGTTTAACCCCACATCACAATATTTTGATAACGTATATCATTAAATGAAAAGGACTTGAGTATTGTTTCGTATGAGAGAATTTTGGTCCCACTAGGGGCAAGAGTTAAAACAATAAACACTTCCACCAGATCCTATAACTACATACTCATAGAGTATCCACCACATTTTACATGATCAGTCTTGCAACTTCAGGAGGTAAGCAGCAATTCTATCATGAAATTTGTGATTCAAGAACAGGCCAATGACCTAGCGGTATTAAACTCTTACTTCTCAATGGAAGGTCAGGAGTTTAAGCTCCAGTGAATGTATGTGTGTGTGAGTACAAATTAAAAATAAAAAATAAAAATTGATGTTCTAACGGGTGGACGCTTACTCATTGATAATAACATCATGAAAAATGTACGTCCCATGCACAAGGATCTTCTTAGAACTTGATTTTCATGTCTATAACTGGTATGAACAAGAAAAAAGATACATAAATATATATGTATGTATGTCTATGTCAATAGGTAACTTTTCAATTATTACTGGAACTTCTGACTAAGATAGATGTCTTGTTCTATCAAGTCCATCAATTCTTGCACGCAAGAGACCTCTTCTTGTCAGTTTTGGTGAAATTTTGCGGATATACACAGGATTGCTTAGAAATGTTTGCACTACTTTCACTTCATTCAGTGAATTTGGAGTGTTTCATGCCTTTCGATTTCAGGCAAATTGTTACATTGGTCAAATTTTCACCTAATTTTTGTCTATGTAATGGCACTTGATTGTCCACCAGGTCTCAATCAAAAGACTCAAAACACAACAATACACAACCATATACAAGACCAAAGTCGCAACCTTTACCCGGCTAAGAGCATCCCCATTGCAGGCTTCAATAGCAAATGTAAAGGGGAGAAATTAAAGAAGTAGCTGGCGTGGATAAGGAGTGTCATATCAGCGGCCCCATATACTATTCTCTATCACAATCTCTACATACATATAGCCAATTAAGTGGATAATGCTAAAAGCCGCCATCTTTAATTTTGATGGATTCCTACGCTGATGAAGATATTTAATTTATTTTGCATTTTATTTTATATTAAGATGTTATAACATTTCGTGTACTAATATTTTTATTATGTAATGATTTTTTAAGATTAGAATAAGAAAATAAGTATTACAAAATACTATGGGAATAAACAAATGAATTTGTAATTATAATTATTTTTTTTCAAAAAGTTAAAAAAGAATATATTTATATATATATTTTTTGTGTCAGCAATGACCAAATACACTATTTGGCCTACACATTTAAAATTTAAAGCAAAAAAATAAAAAAAATAAAAAAACTAAATTTTAAGGGAAAAAACAAAAAAAAAAAAAGAAGGTTTTTTTAATATATTTTTGGCCTAATTTTTTTTTTTTTTTTTTGACAAACAATGCCTAAACAATATATTTTTTATTTAATTAATTTTATTTTTGTTCCAAAAAAAAGAGCTCTAAATAACCTATATATATATATATATATATTTTAAATATGCCAAATAGCGCCTTAAATAACCTATTTTTAGGTTTTTTTTAAGGCACTGTTTGACGCACTGTTATAGTAGTAGGAGAAAAAAACAAAACAGGTTTGTTGCAAATGACGTCGTTTTGACGCAGAAAAAAAAAAATAAAAAATTCCACGATCGCAGGCCGACTCGCTGAATACCGCGAGCAAAATTGGGCCACACCAATTTAGCCATACCGTTACATGCCTAAAGGCCCTTCACGCTCGTGAAAAAAGGGCTTTGGCTATACTGCTGCAAATGGCCTAAAGGCCTAAAATTATCTATATATATATATATATATATATTAAAAAATTATCATTTCTCCTCTATCGCGTTAGTTTTTCTTCCTCTCATTCCCCATCTTTCCTATTTTATTATGCACAAACTTCTCTATTTTTCCCTCTCACCTCTTCTCTTTTATTTTGTTATTTACTCTCTTTTTTTCTCCTTAATTATTGTTAAATCCCACAGGTTGTGTCCCAATACATTGAACTAGATATCTAAATCAAGGTAGGCTACGTTATCTTTGACTTTGCTTGTTTCACTAGACACTCGTTTTTCATATGTCTGTGGAATGTATGTAAGATTTTTATTGTCATCGTATTATTATTCTTGGTCATATTAGCTATGTGGACTAATGTGGGTTTTACCTTCCTCATTTGGCACTCGGGTTTCAAGTCGGGTTTCCTTACATTTCACTCACGCATCGGGTAATCTAGATTCGTGGTGTGACAATTAATGTCTTTTTTAATCTCTTTGGTAACAATATTTTTTTAGAACAATTATATTGTTAATTTTACAATAATAATATTTTTTAATAGAGTGTTACTATATTTGATAATTATAACTTTATAAAAGGAGTGAATTTGTCTTTATAAATTAGGGTAAATTACGCTGACACCCCTTTAGATAAGGTCAAATCTCACATAGATGAAGATTTTATTTTTTAACTTTCACTTAGATCCTAAATTTAATTGTGATATAAAATTGTAATGACTTTTATGGTAATGTACTGCATTTTAGTTATTATTTTATTTGGTTGTCCATCAACCAATTTTTTTTTATTATTTTTTTTTGGATGGTTTTTGGGTTACTAAATTCTAATTTTATTTTTTACTTAATTTCTATTTTCTTTGGTTGTACTTTGTATGTGATGATGATAAGGAATTTGTAATTTGTGCAGTTGATAAGTCATTTATTTATTAGACACTTTGTGAATTTTTATTGCAAGGTGTTCTTACTTCTCTAGGCATTGAAGTTGGCTTACACAACTAAAGTTTAGGGGTGGAAATGAATAATTGGCACTTGTTAAAGCGTCGAAGTTGAGTTAAAAAAAGGATTAATTTCACCAACACCCCCTTAAGTTTGATTAAATATCACACTGAAATACCTTTCAAAAATTACTATAACTTAAGTCTAATTTTACTTTTCTGTCATTGACATTGTTAAAATTATGTGAAAAGATAATTTTGCCCATAATTTTTTAATACCATTTATTCAAAAATATCAATTAACTAAAATGACTAATTTATCGCTCATTTATTACCCCTAATCTAGTCCAACCATGTATGACTGACCACTTTATATAAACATATATA
>JAOTQH010275277.1:0-10477 GCA_025631255.1 Cornus kousa
AAACTCTTTTTTTCTTTCTCTCTCTCTCTCTCTCTCTCTCTCTCTCTCTCTCTCTCTCTCTCTCTCTCTCTCTCTCTCTCTCTCTGAACCAGACAGAAGAACAGGACACATCCAAACAGTTGGACTGACATGCTACATTGCTACATCAATCAATGATGAAACTTTGTAAATGGCACATATAAAATCATATAGAAGGGGAAGATCCTACAAGTTACAATTGAGTGTATGTGACCAATGCTGAATATATGCAACTATAAAACTTTGATCAATACTCCAAAACCTGTTGTTTTCTGATGTCCCCCACTATTTCGCTTTCTAGATTTCTGGACTCCTGAGAAACCTGTAGATGCAATGTGCTTTTTAGAAGCCTCCACTGTTTTCCCTTTTTTCTGCCTCGTAGTTTTCATAGCAGCTCAGCTTTTCTGCAAATTAAATCAGTTATCATGTTATTTCCATTTTTCTCCTTCAAAAACACAAGACAACCCAAGCTTTCATCATTTTTGGGATCAAGAATCATCTAGTTCACTGTAAGACAATTGATGATTTTTGCTTCTGTGTTGTGTGTAAGCATGATCTTAGGATCAATTGCAAAGATATGAGAAATAACAAGCAGAAGAGACCAACAAAAAAAATATTTTATTGTTTGCTTGGTTGGGGTCTCAATTTAAGGCATGGTCTCTGCAGGCAATAGAATGAGTCAGGTATTGGCATCTCTTATCTGGATTTCAGGAGAGGTGCAATAACATGCTACAAGTAGACTTTAAATTTTTAAAGACTATTATTAAATCTATATTTTGAAGAAAGTTATTAAATATATATATGTTGTTGAGCAGTACAACAAATACACACAAGGTCTAATGAAAAATGTAAATAGATGATCAACAAAGGCATAAGCATAATAGCATACTACTATACTACAATGTTATGAATCACCAGGATAATATGTGTTTGCATGTGTATTTGTGAGAGAAAATGGCTAACTTCCCCACCCATTCAAAGAGAATAACTAAGCTCCCATAGTTACTTTGACAAATATATTGCTATATTTTTGTTTGGTTTATAGATCACAATTCATGAATTTAGTTCATTTTAAGTGCCCTTTCTCGAACGAATTTATCTCCCTTCCTTTTAGTTGTTGCAGTCAATCTTTCAACTACAGTAGCAAAATCAGATTCTCGGGCAAATACACTTCAGAATGAGACTCAGATTTTTATTGCAAATTCTGCTTAGATGATGCAACAAACCATTACAATTTTACTGGAAACATGCAGAGAAAGACAGAGAGGGAGAGAAAGCATCTTGTGTATTTGAGTTGGGCTGATAGGGGAAGGTGAAGTAGTCATCAATCTTGACACAGTTATGTCACTATATTCCATAATCAATTACTTTTCTAGTTAAATATTAAACTGTACACCACTGCCAATAGATTAAATCCAAAAACATGAAATTGAGTCATGTTCTACTTGTTACTTGTAAGTAATATAAACATTAAACTAAAAATAATTGCTTATCAGAAAAATATAATTGCAATATGGTCCACTACGTGTTAGATTCCAACAATAATATATATAGATAGAGAGAGCTCACGAGTAGTCATGAAAGGATCAACATGCACTGAAGCGCCAAGGCCTCCTAGATTCTAAGCACAAGCCATAATATAAGGCACAAGCCTGAGCAAATTAAGGAGCATCGGAGATACATCATACATATGTTCATTACAAAATGACTAAAATTTTAATATAAGCAACTCAAGTAGTCAACATGAAAATGAGGGAATTTTCAGCATCTCACTTCAATGAGTAAACTAAATCAATGTATAGATATCTTTTCAATTTGCATATATTTAGTTAAATTAATGTAAAAGTAAAACAATTCAAAATATATAAGAGGTAAAAACTTTTAATAATGGATTTTCTCCCACGCCAACTAAATGAGTCAGCTCAACCAATGTGTAGACAAAGAAGATGGGATCTTGGGAGTACATTCAACTTCCTCACTTCAGAATTTGACAACAATGAAGAGGAATGTGAAGAAAAAATAAGGCAGAAGAGGAAAAGTCTGAAGAAGCAGTCAAGAACTTGTAAGAAAATAAGGCAGCTGTAATTATTCAGTCTGCATATCATGGATTTGAGGTGAGAAAGTAGGAACCATTAAAGAAATAGAAGGTAATGTCTCAAGATGATTCCCAAGAAGTAGAAATTTCAGAACTTATGTTTGTCAACAGACAAATAGGTGGAAATTGTAAAGATTAGACCATCGAACTTCCAATGGTATGTGGTGCGGTAGACATTACATCAAATTCAAGTTTCTTGAATAACTTGGTTAGTAATGAAGCTTCTTTGTTCATGGAGTCAAAAAATCATGAATTCCATATTCATGACTTAATTGGGATGGATTCTTGTTTGAGTACTAAGTAATTAAGCTTTGGAATTACTAAGTATTTACTTGGGAAAGTGGTAAAGCTTTATTAATGTTGTGTGGGGATTCTAAAAGTCATTATAGGAAAAGTCAAGTTTCATTAATAGTAGTATTATAAAAGGGACAGCTTTTATCACTTGTAATCAAGTATTAATCAATATAAGTTTGATAATATTATCAGATTTTGAACTTACTCTTCAGGCTTTCCCAGATTTCCCTTTAGAAAATCTAGGATCCAACGGTGATTGGAGTATTTCTAGTCTTCCTTACTATTGTAAGAAGACTTGTGTTCATTCCTATTTGCTTCAGGTGAACACAACCACCCAGTAGGAAAAATACTCTAAATCCATATATACAACAAGATAGAATATCAAGAACAATATTAAATCATATACACACAAATAACAAAACATAAATAAATTGAAAAAAAAAAAACAAAAACAAAAAAAAAAAAACAAAAAACAATAGTAATTATATGAATATTCCAAAAACAATCCAAATTCACGTAATAAAGTCAAATCTCAATCCACAAAATATCCCCAACATATATACCGCACACACTAGCGGATTCCAAGTCATTCTCCGATGGACCGTTGACCCCAACTAAAGTCCAGGACAATGCTCTATTTTCAACCAGTTATACATGTATGAGCACACAAATCCAAATCACTTTCAAAAACATATAACACAAAATAAATGAACTATTAAAATAAAACAGATTGCACCAAAATAGAATTATTTTAAATTTGATCCCATCTATTTCATATAAACTTAGAGTAAATCCCTTTACCTTGTGCTGAATAACTCCACGAGCAACCCTTACTCGTCACCGACCAACCACTCCACAAGCTCCACTCCACAGTTTGTAAAATAAATTTTCTTTTTCTTCTTCTCTCAAGAGATTAGCAATCTACCAATCTTAGGTCTAATTTATAGGTGAATGTAGAATATATAAGGTCATCTAATTAATGTGTACTTAATGTGAAATTAATGAGTAAAGAATATATACAGTCATATAACGTCTGGGTCATTACTATGCATCTAGAAATCGAATTCATCCATCTTTCAAATTACGGGACATGGGGATACGGCTAAAAAGTGTCCAAAAGTTGGACACGGACACTTAGACACTTGTAAGAAAAGAAAAAAGTGTACCTTTTTTTATGCATTAGACCTCAGTTTTTAAAATAAAAAATTAATAAATATATAAATGGAAAGATAGGAAAGAAAAAGGTGATACAATTTATATAATAATATTATTTATCGCTACATTTGTTTACCTTATTTGCAAAGTCAAAGCATAAAGAGAGAAAAATACAAACGGCTCAAGATTCTCTCACTATATGTATATAAAGAAGATATATATTACTTAAAAAAATAGTTACAGATTGTACAATACAGTTGTACACCATTCCATTTATAAAGCATTATAAATTATCTCTGCTCAACGGTGAGTCCAGGTAATACAGCATTCTATATTACTTTATTTAACTAACAATAATAGCCCGTTAAACCATGCATTAAAGCACACTTATCATTGCTAGCCATTCCTACCCCACGTTGGTACTCACACTCACTTATGAAAATGATCTTTTTCTTCTTTTTTTTCCTAGTTGGTACTCACACACACTTATCTCTTCTGAGACTTGAACCCCTGACCTCCCTTTGAAAGGTAAGAGGCTGATACCGCTAGGTTACTGGCCCGTTGGTATGAAAATGATCTTTGCTCAATGGTGAGCAAGAAATACGTCCACACCATGCATGGATGACTGTTGGATGTGATTAATATGTTTTTTGGTAACAACCTTTTTTACATCAAATGGTCACTATGCATGGTGCGGATGAATTTTTTGCTCACCGGTAAGCAAGAAATCATTACCCTATGGTCCCTATATTTAAATACACATTTATATTATTAATTTTGATATTTTAAAATGACCTATCATCACAATAAACACAATAAAAAACAATTGAAAGGCAAGCCAATTATCTCAATTTATATCTCTTATCTTCAGCATCCCTAGCCTAACAAACTTCCACAAAATTACTTTTAAGAGTTTCAAATTTAAAAAAGGGGTAAAATCACAAAACCCCCCTCTACTATCAAATTGGTGCAAAAAACCCCACTAAAATTAACTAGGTCCCTCAACTAACAATACCCATCATTTTACGCCCAGACCCGTGACGGACCCGTTAATTGGACTATGAAATGACAAACTTGACCTTATTATTTAATATTAAATTAAAACTTACAAATTATTTTTTTAAGTGACAATTTTACCCTTTCATTAATCATGACACGGCATCATTTGTCACCAAATTGTTTCCTTCTCTCTTTGATTTCACGCACAGACTTATATACATATATCCACATATAGATATATACACACCCTCCGGTATATTAGCAATGAAGTTACTGAAAGTGGATAAAGCTCTGCCTCCTACATAAGCTTCTGCATCAACTTTTAGATGCTCAAATTTGACTTCAATTGTGGGCAAATCAAGTCCAACTATGAGAAATCTAATACATACATATACATATATATATATATACACTTCCATATTTCACCTGTTATGGCCTTTCACAACAGCACCATGTGCTCCAATCTCTTGGTTTTATTGACCGCTAACTAAACCCCAAAAGGATTGTGTTGACTCAAAATTAACTCATCATATTTTCATCCCAATCAAACTGACCAATCAGCACCGTAATAATCATGGGCGTTCTTGTTCATAAGTGGTGATCACAGCTGAGCTTGAATGGTTACAAATCAGATTTAAAGAAATCCCAAATGGGTTTTTCATTAAAATCACCAACAACGCTAAATTTCCAGGCCAAACTCTTTCCCACCGTCCGTCGCATTTCCACCCCTCCTCTGTCATCTCATTGGTTGTCCGATTCCAAAAGCTCCATCTCCACTGATCCGCCAGCATCGGATCCATTGATCGTGACTCGTTGTGAAACGAGAATCCATGTGTGATGGCCACGGCCTGGTTGTTGATGGATTTTGGGTTTGGGTTTTGGTGGCTGCCACCGGTATAAACGAACCAATGGAGGATGAAGACCCGGAACAGAGCTTCAACCTTTTAATTGAAGCAGAGGAGTCAGGGGTATTTATGTAATTTTACAATAATGATTATTAGTTTTAATTTAACATTAAATCATAAGGATAATTTTGTCATTTCACACAAAAATAGAGTAACATGATAACATTTTTTAGTTCAAAGGGTTATTTAATTTTAGTGGGGTTTTTTTGCACCAATTTGACAGTACAGGGGGGTTTTATGATTTTACCCCTTAAAAAAATTATGCTAAGAAATTCATTTAGAGCACCGTGGATACAATTATAGTAGTGAAAATTTATTACACTCAAAATTAGCCTCTTTCCAAATGTTAACGCACAATGTTTGAATTGTCTCGGGCTCTCTCGTAAGCCTGACTTTAGTCTCATCTTGTAATTTTATCATGTCAAGCAAGATGGCTCAATTTGCTGTTGAAAAGGTTAAGATATAGTCTCAATTGTCGAACAATACTAAGAATGCTCAAAGTGACATCTCAGTCTCAACCAAAGCTTACGAAGTTAGGATCATATTTCCTTGTTAAATTAATGATTAATTTTTACTCTTAGAAGGTGAAGACAATCGAAAGGCTTCCAAGTTTCCAATGCAAAAACTATAGCCACCCCAAAAAAAGGGAAAAATTATAAGACCAAAAGAAGAAGATTCAAACATATATAATTCTCTCATCCATTACCAAACTGACTAAAACAAATGTCATTACAATTCTAGCACTAAATTCCCCAATTAAAAATTTCAAGTCAGATAAGCCAACCATTAAAACTATCCCTACTATAATTAACTTCCAAATCCAAGAAAACATAGGAAAAATAAATAAAAATTAAAACCTTGTAACAACTAAGGATTTGGAATGGAACCAGTCTTTACAAGGTTCCGACTTCAAAGTCATCATTTATTTTCTTACTAATTTCTACATCCACCACAAAATAAAGTGGCGGACAAACCAGGACCTAGAGAAAAGCTAAAGTCCCATCACATATCATATGTGAACAATACGATAAAATAAAAGCACCTACTTTGGTACAATACAACTATCAGTAAAGAGATAGCACATCTACAAAATAAGTAAACTCAGAAATCGTCTATTCTTCTCATTGAACACACAACAGGACAGCCTCAAGAAACCAAATACCCAACTCCCAGAAAGTAACCCCATACCATCATAATTGTAATTTTTTCGTTTGGCCATCGTAATTGTAATTAGACAGTTGTACTTTTACACATGTATATCAAAGCATACATATGTTTGTACTCCAGGTCATTTTGTATATGCACCAAAACCCTAGTGTCAGTTATAAGTTAATAACTAGTCTATACCCAATTCAAATATATAAAATCCAATACTTTGGTACAATACAACTATCAGTAAAGAGATAGCACATCTACAAAATAAGTAAATTCAGAAATAGTCTAGTCTTCTCATCGAAGTCTTCTCATCGAACACGCTACAGGACAGCCTCAAGAAACCTGATACACAACTCCCAGAAGGTAACCCCATACCATTGTAATTGTAATTTTTTCTATTTCTTTTTTCTTTTTATGCCATCAAAATTGTAATTAGAGTCATTAGACAAATATATTTTTACACATGTATATCAAAGCATACACATCTTCGTACTCCAGGTCATTTTGTATATGCGCAAAAACCCAGTTTCAGTAATAACCAGTCTATACCCAATTCAAATATACAATCATAGCCTTATATTCATCTATTAGATCAGCATTTCGTAATACAAGAACATAGAAGCAGCTATGCATCAATAATCCAAACCACATATTCGGATTCAATTAACTAAAATTCAGATTCAGATCCCGAGTAAAAAAGAAAAATCAAATCATTTTCATAGACAAAATCAAAAATAACACTGTGAGTCGATTTCGTTCAGCAGATACCAAACTAAAGTTGAAGGGCTGGAGAAAAAGTATTAAGCAACGCAGATAAATTATAACGGTATAAAAATTATACAGGTAAAGATATGTGTGTTATAATCAGATGAATGTCTTTCGTACCATATCGAAGAAGCCTATATCAAAGCTGTGGAGCCCAATACCGTAAATTGCTTCGTTCGACTGGAAAAAGAGAGAGACGGTGGGGAATTATTTGAGCACGAAAGGAGTGGCGGGAATAATTTGCAGAAGATTGGAACCGCCTTAATTTGAAGCAAAAGAAAGAATAGATTAGGTTTTCTTTTTCAATTCAATAAAATTCGACTACTAGCTTTCTTTGCCCTGCATCACCGACTTCCAATTACATTTTGCCACCTGGTTAACGACAGCAATATTTCGTTGCAACCGGTTTACGGTGTTCTCTGCCTCGCATCAGAGTCCCTACCCGCGGCACTTTTTTCTCATAATTTCTTGTAATGCGGGTCCTGGACATCTCAGCCGTTGGATTGAAGAATACTTTACCACAATAGATGGGGTGTATGGGGAATCCAATCTTTTATGACAGTGAAGGTTTAATAGTTTTTTATTGTATTGATAGGAGTGAATTTTCAAATATGTCTTTACTAAAAGATAAAATAGTGCAATTGTTTAGTTAAAAAGATAGTTTGGGAATATTATAAAAAATAGTATATTCAAATTTAGAATGGGACATTTTTTGAGACATTCCAAAATGAAAAGATGATAACTATTTTGGAACAAAAGGAGTATAACGCTAGAAGATCTACATACATGCCGATGATACGTAAATGCCCTACCAGTTCAACTAAAATGATAAGCTTAAGTATCATTTTTCTTTTTTGTAATATGTTTTTACTCTCGATGAATGAAGGAATGATATGTGTGTTGTGAGACCGTTCTTTAAAAAAAATAAAAATAAAAAAATAGATGATAAATAATTTAATGTTGGTGTTACATTGATAGATATGATATGACCAATTAACTAAATGTCGATATTTGTATTTATGTGACAAGATATTAATTGGTTTATGACATAATATTATCACGGAAGTATTTCTCAATGAGTTAAGTGCAGAAAACACTCTATATTTATCACACCCCTCGTGGGCAAAGAATATCCCTAAAGTTTCAATTTGGTGCAAATAGATCCATTTGACAAATTTAAACCCTATATTGACTAAATTACCCTTACTGGACCATTTTATAAAGAATTTCGTATATAAAAAAAAAGAATTTTGTAAAATGATCGAAAAGGATACCATTGGATGAAAAGTGCAAACTAAATAAAACAGATCTTCTCCAAACTCCGTAAATCAGTGCACGCTCATATCGGGATTTTTTTTTCCTCTTTTATTTATTTATTTATTATTATTTTTTTAACAGTGTTGGTACAAATAAAATAAAATAAAGAAAAAAAAATTTAGTAGAAAACAGTAAACTGAAATCTCAAAAAATATAAATCCTTGTTCTACAAATTCTCAAAGTTTTTTTTTTATAAAAAAAATAGAGATATATATAGAGAACAAAGTTTCAAAAATATATATACTTATAAGGTAATGTGCACATAATACCCATATATTATGAGATTAGTAGCATATATACCCTTTGGACATTTTCGGAAGAGTAAAAACGCAAAATGAGTATTATAGCACTAATTTATATCAAATTTTTTATTGGGGGGCATTTTTGCACAATGTAAAAAAATTAGGAGTGATTTTTGCACACTTTTTCAAATAAAGGATAAAATTGCTACACGAAGTATACTTTAAAAGTGTTTTCTACACTTGTCCCATTTCTCAACAGTGAATACTTATATTAAAAATCAATTCTTAATACTTAAAGTAGCTCTTAAATCCGAATGAATTGGTTAGTATCCAATTTAGTGCTTTTAATAACATACTTCAGATTTTGTTTAAGAAGAAAAGTTATACTTCAATGGTGTAAGATTTCCAGTGAGTGATACTTATCATTGAGCACTGCTCTATTTAGATAAATGAATGGATTTGATAGCAAGAGATTTGAGCTTAAATAAATCATTAATAATTGAAATTAAACACAACTCGATCTTATATCAAAAATGAGAAAAACATATTTTTATTGCAATATTGTGACATTAATTTCAAATAATTCCTTCCACCTTATTTGAAATCCATGCACTGATGCTAGAGCAAACCACCCTCATAATTGAAATTCATACATACAGAGCCTCAAATCATGCATGCATTAGGCTTTGTTTGGTCAGGTGAAAATAGGTAGAAAAGAAAGGAAAAAGAAAAATTTTTCATGCACAAATACTTTTTTCGCGTGAAATGTTTACCTTTTTACTTGACATCCCTATTTTACCCAATAGTGAAAAACAATTTATTCCTTTATTTTTGTACTGGATTTATAAGAGGCAAGTTCTCTGCAAAACAACTTTTCTTTTCTTTTCTTTTTTTTTGCACCTTCCTTTGTTTTTCCACAAATTCATATATAATTAACAACAACAACAAAATATAATCAAATCTCTTTAAATAAAATTAGTATTGCCATTAATACATCTCCATGCTTCCCTTTTTTTAAATTTCGTTTCTTATACACTAATAATTAATTCTATTACTGCCTAAAAAAATATTATGAAGTCTTATTTTAAATATAAATAAAATATAAATAATTATATTATTAAATTTAATAATCCATTATTTTACTATTTCTCTGCTAAAAATAGGCATCAATAAATACAAATTCATTTATTTATTAGTATTTAAAGTTATAAGGGTAAATTTGGTATCTTTAATCGATTTTATTTCACTTTCATGCTATCCAAAATAACAAATTAATATTTTTTTACAATTTTCTTGAATAAATTTTCTTCCTAACCAAATGCATGCTTGAAATTAATTTTTTTTCCATCCACTTCACTTTTCTTTCATTTTTTATTTCTTTTCTTTTCTTACTTATTTCCATCTAACCAAATGGAGCTTGAAAAAATTCATGCTAACCAATGCATAAATAGAAACTAAATTTTCTTTTTTCTTTACTTCACTTTATTTTCCTTTCACTTTCCACAATCAAATTTTGACTAACCAAACAAACC
>JAOTQH010275287.1:0-10476 GCA_025631255.1 Cornus kousa
AGTATTTTTTCATGTGCCACCTCAGCTTTTGGGTCAAACCCATTTTAAAGAAACTATGGAACTTTGACTCCATGTATAGGTAAATATGGGCCACTAAGCCCATTTATATGTAATAATCCCTTAAAATTATGCATATTCTTACCGTTAATTTTTTTTTTTTTTTTTTAAATATAATTTTAGCAAGCATGTCACCAGTTCAGTCAATTTTTCATTATCTTTAATTATTTTTTGACAAATTTTGATTAAATTTATATTAATACATAAATAAAATTCACATAAAACTAACTTATTTAGTTACATATCAACTGATTATTTGAAACTGATTATTGATACAATAATTTTTAGGTTGAATTTCTTTGACGAGCAAGTGGGGTCCATGTTTGAATCCCATTTGTTTTACTCAAAGAATGGTATCATTCTTTTTCTTTTCTTTTTTAAAGGGTATTTTGACTTGGCCTTTCATAGCAGGGGCATTTTAACATGAATAACTCAAAAAAATGCTTGTTAGGCTCATTTGCTTGTCTGGTCTAAGATTTTTATTCTTTTAATATAGTGGATAGATTTTACATTTGAATTTATCATTTACATCAAAGGAATAAAAAAAATCCTTAAACTAGAAAAATCCATTTGAGAAAATAGCTAACAATCATTATTCTAAGTTGTTTTAAAATTTAATTCATTACTTAATTCTAAATTGATTAAATATTTTTAATTAAATTTGTTTAATAAGGCAATTTGAATATAATTAAAAACCGTAAAGGCAGCTTAAGGTAAAAATATTTCTTTTTAATTAACACTTAATAACTTTATTACTTAAAATTTAACTCTTTAAATTTTTAATTTTATCAAACACTACCTAAATCTTTTTATATCGATTTTCTTAAACTGGAGAGGTGAGCTAAACGACTGTTATTACTTCAACATAAGAAAAGTAAACACAAGAAGCACAAGGACGTTGAATCAAAGAATTAAAACCACATGAAAAAAAAAAACATATACTATGCGATCAAAAACCAAAAGTATACAAATTATTTAATAAAAAAGAAAAGGCATTTTAACGCAAAAAATAAAATAAAATGATGCTCACACGAACAATAGACTAGCTAGTCTCATACCTCCTCAATCTTTTGAATGAATTAATAATGGGCATTGAAAATATAAATAAATAAATATATACAAATAATTAACGAATTAATAAAGGAAAAACTTATAAACAATCAAAGAAGTAACAAAGAATAAGAAGATTGATTACCATGGAACACCACAAAAGGTAGAGAATTTGTGGTTGCTATGACACTCATCATGATTATGAAGACAATGAAAGATGTATAGTTTGTAGTAGTGTTACTGTTTTTGCAGCCATTGTTTTGGCAGAGAGGGAATGAAGAGAATGAAGAGGCTAGACACACACAGAGTTTGACAGATACATACATACATATATAAATATATATATATATATATATAGTGACAGATACATACATACATATATAAATATAACTATATATATATATATATATATAGGGAAACTAGAGAGTAGAGACAGAATAATGGATTGATACGGTTAAGTGCGGGCTACGACGTCTATGTAAAAAATACTCCGTACAAGAGAGAGAGAGAGAGAGGGAAAAAAAAAAAGGTTAAAACATAAAATAAAATAAAAAATAATATTATTATTAAAAAAACATCATTCTCTTGCTACTGAAATTAAGAATTTAGTGTAGAATTATTGATGTCATGTGGTTGATGCAATCAATCAATTACTATATATTATTACATAAATAGAAGTAAATTTACTTCAATATGTCTCATTACTATTTATTATTACATTTAATCACATCTCATTAATATTTTGAGAATAATTTATAATTATAATTATATTTTGAAAGACTGAAAATTTATAGGTCATATTAAAATGTTGTTATCTATTAAAATAATTTTAATATGAAAAATCATATTAAAATATATCTAAATAAAATCTTAATAGCTAGTCAAACATGACTGTATACATCTAATCAAATCCTTTTATTTAAGAAATAACAGCCAAAACACTATTCAAGTTTTTTTTCATCCATTTTTATTTTTAATTAATTCCATTTTTTGTTTCTAGTATACTATTCTAACCTTTCTTTGACTATTCTTCTGTATTTATTTGTAATGCCATTGAACCATTTATTTCTCTTTTTTAACAGCTTTAATTTTGCTCATTGTTTTTACGTGCGAACGTAAAACCCAATTTAATGTAGGACGAAACACCAAAAAAAAAAAGTCTCTAATTTTATTTTTCTCAACGTGCACAAGTTAAATGGCCATGTGACCCCGCTTTACATGATCAAATTAAGAGATATTATTTCCATTCAAAGTTTAATTTTGGATATTTGTATGGGATTTTAAAGATTTGTCTTATGGCTCCTTAGTCAAATAGATAGACATGACAATGAGGTTGCTCACAGGCCCTATCAATGCAACTTTTATAAATTTTGTTATTTATACAAAGCTATATAATTGAAAAAAAGAATGTGAATTTTGTTATTATACATTGCTATATAATTGGGGAAAAAAAAAAATAGTAATATATAACAGTAAAAATAAAAATAAAAAATTTCCTTGGGTCCGTCCCGGAGGCAATGATTATGCTACCTTCGGCTTCTTCTGGGTCCCCCTTCTTTTGACCTTTTCCCGGGAAATTTAAGCAAATGAATGAATATGATGTACAAAGATGGCCTGTGATAGGCAACAGTGGAATGGGCCTTTCTGCCCAATATAAAAGGTCAAAGACCTTATCCAAGGAGGCTTAAATTTGGCCCAATGGACTCTACGAAAACAATCTAAGGCCCAATAGAAAAGGTGAAAGACCATATCCAAGGAGGCTTGAATTTGGACCAATGGACTGTGCAAAACAATCTAAGGCCCAAATAAAGACCCAGATCATTCAAAAGATGCAACCGTTGCAACTGAATGTGCAGTGTACACATATGCATTGAAATCCCATCAAATTATATATATATATATATATATATATTGTGAACTTTGCAATTTTGATTTCATACTAGTTGATGATACAGTGCCTGCCTGTGGGACAAGTTACCGAGCCGGATTTGAGAAGATGGATTATAGAACTTAATTGTTGAGAGAAACTTAAAAGCTATTTTTTAACAAATAATAACTCACAGATTGTTATGGATAATTTGTTAATTACTATACCTAAGAAAAAAATTATACTAATGATGAACAGTAATAACATGAATAATTGAGGAGAAGCTAGTCTTTATCATTCACACAAGGAAGATATATAATACTTCCAAACCAACATAATACATACCCTTAAACGTTTACACAATAATGCAGACAATAATAATACAAACAAAGTACATAAATTCCCATTTATTTGGTCACTGGTTTACACGGAAATGGTACTGGTACTTGCATTACCTCAAGAGAATGGAGCAGATTCTGGTCTATCCTAAATTTCAGATTCACAAGGATGATGATTCCACCATTGAGAGTGTTATATAGACCCGTTTAAGTATGGTACAATATATTTCATTATGTCACTGTCAGAAATCTCTACATGCCGTCCTGACACATTTACGAATTGAACCTTTCCGGCGTCAACCAAGGTTTTCAAACCGATCCAATCTTCTTTGTACAGTGTTGTCTGCATGGAAGAAGATTCACATAAAATAAAATACGGAATTAAGGTCAGACTTGAATTGAGTTCCTAAACTTTTTGTTTGCATATAATTATAAACGGAACTTATAAAATGCAAGCATGCATATACTTACCTCATTTGCTGGCAAAACAGTACTGTTAGCCCAACCCGGCCCTTCTGGATAATACCCAAACCAGGAGGTTTCCTTAGGTACCAAAACTTCGTCTTGATCACACTGATAGATAGATATATGCAGAATACAGACATAAAAGGAAGCATCATCACTAAACTGAAATATTTTCTAACTCCAAATTAACACTAGTATTGAAAATTACATTCAAATTAAATACAATTAAGTAGTCTTCAACATAGTAGGTACGTACCATGATAAGCACCAAATTATCCAAGCTAGCAAACCGTTCCTTGTAAGCAGAGTTTCTACAAATAGCGAGTTCATTGTTGAGCCTCGGAAGAAACTCACTTCCTCGTAAATAATCAGGAATATCCTAAGAAATTAAAAATAAATCCCTGTGTTTTCAGCTCTAGCTTATAGTAGCCAGGATGATCATTTATATCAATGTACGTTGTTGATGGACCATGCATTTTTAGCAACATTTCAGCTACTAGATCAGCCCCATCTCTAATTATATATCTATATATATCCTGAGTAAAACAAGTTTAATTACTTACATCTGGAATTTTAATATAACCCGCAGGTGCCAATTGTTCCTGCAATCACCATCAAATGTTATTTAGTCTGCCCAACCAACAGAAAAGAGCAATGAAATCTTGACAAAGAGGAATGAAAATGTCAAAATCTCTGTACCAGGGGAGTGATATTAATATTGCCAGAGAAACTCCTTCTTGAAACTTTTTTTTTTACCTCGTTGCAATGTAAATTAATATAATATAAGAAACCTTAAAAAGAGAAATCTTGACCTGTGCAGATTTGCTGTAAACCCCAAGCTTGATTATGAAGCTCAATAAGAAGCACAGCTGAGGTTCAGACTGCAGAAACATCAAAGCAAGACTGCACAATTAATAGGGGTGCTTGTGTAGAAAAGGAAATTGCATACACACACACACACTAAATAGTAATTAATTCTTCAATCAAAATATTTTTTACATTTCGTCCATAAAGTTTTTCTAATTAATACACTATTTCAATCTTAAATTTTACCACAGAACCAATATAGAATATGTTCCTAAATAATTTAAGATCTGACAAGAACTGAATTTTAGTATATATTTAAAATAAAAATAAAAATAAAAAAAATTGCATGCATTAAGACTTTGTTACAATCAATTTAAATCATAAATCTTCCCATAGAAAAGAAGCACTTACACAAGAAGCTACCCCAGCATGAGGACCTGCAAATGATACGTAATTCTTCAACTGTTTCAAATTTTTTTTTTAAAAAAATGAGTTACATAAAATTGAAGGAGATCGAGTTCTAGAACGTAAAAATGGACAAGATTAAAGACAAGGAAAGTAGTAGATGTACATATATGAAGTATTCTAACCCCGGGGAACTCTAACTACTAATTAGACCACTAAATAATGCCCGTTTTTCTAGAATTCTTTGATCTCTATGGTTTATTTACCAATAATCACAGCATGATCAAAGAGAGCAAAGCATGCCTACACAAGACCTATAAATCTCCTGTTTTTGGATTTTAAATCAACTATCTTGAAAGATATATTGATCATCGGATTCAAGTGCGTAAAATTCCTTGAAGCTGTCCAAATTTGCAATGTCTCAATATATATTCTAAGTTCATAACCTTACAAGTGTACGTTTGTACTGAATAATTTCCTTACCTGTTCTATTTTGTTTTGTTCAAAAGTTGTCTAGTTCTTGAAATCATTTGGAGCTCCTATAGCCTATTATTAATGGACTAACAAACACTTGGCTCCGATTGTTTGTTCCTAAAATATTTTTTTTTGTTTTATGGTATTTAGTTATCGTAAAATATTTACGTAAAAAAAATATCAAAATCTAATAAAAATAATTTATTCATTAATTTTTGATAAATTATTTACACGTGTCACTCGATAGACTCGACCTAAACTTTTGTCAAATACCAAAATATAAAAATAAAAAATATATATAATTTATCTGAAAAAAAAAAAAAAAAAATTGGAAAAAAATATTTTAAACAAACAGATACTTGAAATGATTTTGTTTTGTTCAAAAGTAGTCTAGGTTCTTGAAATGTTTTAAGTATTATCTATATCTGGATGCAATGATAAAACTAAATCAGAGTTTGTAAATAATTAATTCTTACAGGAGGTGCTTCGTCACAAAACTCAATTAGCCCTCGAGCTATCATGTTACCCTACAAAACAGTTAAATGTACAAATTATAAAACCAACACAAATATTTATAGTTTGATAAAATCATTAGAAGTGGATGAAAAAAAAAAAAAAATGAAACTATATATAATCCGTTAGAAAATTAAATCGCACTTGATGAAATGAAGTGAAATTAAAATAAAAAATTGCAACCACCCTTCCTTGTCACCTGAGAAATTGCAACTATGTTGTAACCGTCACTGAGTTCACTCATGCTCTTGACCTGTAAATTAAAGAAATTAAGTACTAGTTGAATTAGAAAAATCCGAACTTAAAATGCCAAACCAACGAAAATAAATCAAACACATTTCTTGACAGTTTTACTACCTTTTCACAAGCAATTGCTGTCTGCAAAAATATTATGCAACACAAGAAGTGTGTTAATTAAGAATTAATTCTAGTAAATCATAAATCATGAGGGGCGCGCGCGCACACACATATATATATCTCATAATTGACAACTTTCCTTGCACTAAAAAGAAAAAAATCACCTGATTCATAAGGGGCATAAAGATGGAACTGTTGTATCCATCTCCAATTTCTCTAAATGTGAGCCAAAAAATCAAATGATTACATTCAGTAATCAACCAAAAATATTAAGGGCTCACTCAAAACGAACAAATAAATGAGGAAATTAATTAGGCAATAAGAGAAAATCAATTGAAAGCAGTAAAATATCATAGTGTGTGTGTAAATATATCACCAAATATAATGGGTGGGCGCGCTTGTCCATTTATGTAAAAACTCAAGTTGTTTGGTAGTACTACATACTCACCCATTTATACTCAATCATTTTTTCATTCGGATTCAATATGGGACAAATAACCCTTGTTACATTCTCCCCCACCCAAACCCACGTAACGTCCTCGTTGCGGTCGAACCACCCTGCCTACCCTGGGTGAAGACCCGGACACGCTGCTTGGCGTGACACCGAATCAAGAATTGGGTCTGACTCTGATACCAATTGTAACGGGTGGGCGCTTGCCTATTTACCTAAAAGCTCAAGTTGTTGGGTAGTGCTGCATACCTACTCATTTATAGCCAATTACTTTTTCATCCGGATCTGATGTGAGACAAATGACCCTTTTTACACCAGACTACATGTCCACAACCTTGATGCTTTTAAAATAACGGGACATTAATAATGTAACAAAAAGTATTCTTAGATACAGTCACATGGTAAATTCTATCATAAGAGATTAGGTTTATACAGCCTATACTTATAAATCCCTCCGCCTCAAAATAATTATCCACCTTTTCATTTTTTGTTGTCCCATTTAGAGTATTGCTATTTATCTCGACAAATAAAAACATGTTACTTCACAAGTCTATGGCTACCTATGTGTCAAATATAATATGACTCATTTTAAAATATAAGGTAATTAACTATTTGGAAAGTTCTACTCCATTTTTTTAGGTTCCATCTTTATATAGTATCTTTGTTGGCGATTAAAGTTTCAATCACTGTATATATCAAATTGTATATATGTTTTAGATATGCATCACATTGCATCTCTCTAAGGCATAGATACTTACATCTCCTATATATAATTAGATAAGCATTTGTTTATTGCTATAATGATCAAAACTAATGATCTATATATGACTCCATAAACAAAAACAAAGAGAGGAATTTAAAGAAAAATTGCAAAGCAGATTTTATACCAATCAAGTTCTTTTATTTTGAGTGCCACGAAAGTTGATGTGAAAAAAAAAAAGACAAAAAAAAAAAGGATGATACTGTTACGAAAAACTGAAAAGATAAAATAAATGAGTTATGGAAAACTAAGAAGATAAAGAAACAAAAATTAACGTATTTTATAGAAACAAATAAGAGTAGTAATAATGTTTATTTAAGTTGAATTTTTATAATAACATGTCATATTTTTTATCTTTATCATTTTTAAATCTGAGGTATTAAAGTCGTCAATAATATCATTTCTGATAAAATAAATAAAAAAGGGAGGGATATTCGCACTCTATTTTTCTACACTTGCAATCCACTTGCTTTTTTTCTTCTAAATAAAATGACAAAAAGATCTTTAAACTCATTAATGCACCATTTTTTATTTTAAAGTACCAGAGTTATCTTTATACATGTATAAACTTTAAAGCTTACCCTTTAACCCGAATATATATATATACACACACACACTTTAAAAAGAAATTACTTTATTTATTTTCTTTAATACTTTATTTATTTTATTTTATTTTATTTATGTTGCTGAGGGAAGAGATGGTGGAGGGGGGGCCTTGTTATATAATTTATTCAACAGAGGTAATTTTTTCTTTTATGTATTATACTTTTTCTGTTTTGTGTACTGTATATTTTAAAATAAAATTGTCAAAAAAGATAATTTATTCAATACAGAGAATTTATTCAGTTGAGATAAGTTTTTTTTTTTTGGTCTTGTCTTTGTCTTCTCTCAAAAGAGAAAATTTATTCAATTGAGATAACTATTTATTTTTGGTTCAATGTTGTTTTTGTATTTCTTATTTTTGAGTTTTGTCAAAATAGATATTATTCGAGAGAACCTTTTTGTCCCTTTTTTTTAACACTATCAAATTAGATAATTTATTTGTATATATATATTTTGGGTTTGTTGATGTCAAAGAGACCGAAAATATTAAAGATGAGAGGGAGAATGAGAGACCAATCATATTTAGAAGGGCAGTTATATGATTTGAAAATAAAGAATTATTCACTTATAAAATTAATGTTAGAATAGTCAATTAACTTTAGATTAAAGTGCAAATATAAAAAAGTGAAATAAAACTATTATTACCTTAAAATATACTAAAATTTATCTCTTTAAAAAATTAGATGGGAGACATTTATTTTGAAATGTAAAATTAGAACGTACATGCAATATCCTTGAGAACCGGACCAAACAATGAGTTTCTGAGTCATAATTGAGACATTACCAGTGCAATTATCTGCAATACCTGCCATAATTTTCACAAAAAAGGGTAAATATATATATAAATAATTCGGACCATAGATTCACAGTTTCGATGAATAAAATTAAGTAAAGAATATTAAAGAACTAAAGCATTATCGAAGTACTTGATATCATTGTCAAAGCACATGAACAGTTTACAATTGAAATTAGATATAATACTGTATATGTTTATATGATCCATGAGTTCATCCATTCTTGTAGTAATGACCGACAATTCTAATTTCATAATCAAATAGCCCATTCGAATGCAATTTTTGCTTTTTGAAATTAACTACGCGGGTCTTTACAATTAAAATTTTATAAAATTCATTTATATGGTCACATGTTCAAAATTTTATTTTATTTTAAATTTTTGTACAAAATTTGACCAACTCGTAAAACTTTAAATATATCTAGAACTCGTTTTACACACTTCTATATACGTTAGAGTTAGACTGAAGAGGTGAGCCGAAGTGGTAGCAAATCGGTCCCATCCCAATTTATCCAACGATTTCATATCACTTCAACTTTTCTATTCGGTCCAAGGCATCAGTATGATTCTTTAAATATGAGTAACACAATGATGAGAAAGGTTCACTATTTTTTGTGTTGAAAATATATCAAGGGTAAGAAAGAACTGAAAACAGGCGGGATGGACTCAAAATATTAGGTGAAGGGGAAGAATAAATTTTTAAAATAATTTTAGCGAGAAATAGTAATATTTTATGAATATATAATAATAAAAATAAAATAGTAAGATATTTTAGTAAAAATAAAAAATTTAAGGGGGCGTATAGGTTCGTCCCTAGAGACAGGAAGTATAAGAGTATATTTGGCAATCGATTTTTATTTGAAACACAAATAATGTATTTGTTTTTCTTGTAGAACAGTATAATATTAAATTTGTTACAATATTTTTGTAAACAAAAACATATATAATAAAAAAGTTCATATATACTGCAAGATTGAAAAAAGAAAAGAAAAAAAAAATTAAAGTATTGCAAGATTGCTACAGTGTTTTTGTTACCGTGTAAAAAATATTAGGAATTATCAATTTAGTGTTTTTAATTTGGGCATGGATCTTTTTAGTAATAAACACGTTACTATTCAAATCACAATAAAAAGTTCAGTGTTTTACTTTACTACCATACACCACCTGCAACACAAAATAAGAAATAAAAACGATTGCAAACAGAATCGTAAGAGTGCTGCTTTTGAAAATGAATTAGGGAATTAAAAGCTTATATATAAGAAGAAAAAAAATACTCAGAAAACAACAAAAACATAAAACACATACAATGTGAGCAAAAATGGTTATAAACCCTTAGGCTCCGTTTGACATGCGTTTTGTTTTTGCTGTTTTTATTTTTAGGCTGCTACAGTGTCGATTTTAACAACAAAAGCATGTTTGATACGGCAAATACTAAAACACTTCGTGAACAGTAGTCCAAAATCAAAATACCAAAAAATTATTTTTTCTTATTTTGACAACTGTTCATGACCCAAAACTATAATAGTAGCGCAACAC
>JAOTQH010275306.1:0-10474 GCA_025631255.1 Cornus kousa
AGACATACTATTGAGCATAGTGTCTAATTCTTTTAGTTACAAGAATCTTTGGTCACTTCACACACGATTTTTCAGTTCTTGAAATTCTGAAACAATGGTCGTGTAATATGTATATAGTCCTCAATCCTGTTGGCTATTGAAATTCTCAAACCAGTGAGTTAATAGTCTTCAATCCCTGTTGGCTATTGAAAGATAGTTGGCCTCCACAGCGTAAGACTTGCCACAGCAGTTGGCCTTCACAACTTAAGACTTACCATAACAGTTGGCCTATTGAAAGATAGTTTCTCCTCCAGCTTAAGACTTTAAGATAGATCGATTTGCAGGTAATATCTCGTATCATTTTTGATACAAATCACGTTTTCTAGGCTGAGTGCTTTGTTTGTTTGTTTTAACAACTACAATGGCACATTATTTGTAAAGTGATTTAGTCATTTTTAACAAGTGATTTCTGATGCAGATCACGTTTTCATAAGTTGTGCTTTGTTTGTTTATTTTTTGTTTTTTTTATTTTTTATTTTTTTATCGTCATTGATTTCTATGATTTTTTTTTTCATCATTGAAGCTATTCCTCTGGACCGAAAACTCTGTCTCTCCGGCAAAGTTTTCTCTCCCTGACAACGTCTCGGAACCACCAGGTAAGCTCGGTGTTTTTTGTTTTATTCTGTTTTTTTTTTTTTTTTTGCTTAAATGTATTTTAATTCATTACAAAAAGAAGGAAAAAGGAAACAAACAAACTGATATATATATATATATATATATATATATATATTCTTTTTCCTTTTTTTGTTTTGAAGGTAAAGCAACGTGTATATTGATATATAAAAATTTACAAAATGGCCGAAAGGAAAGTTTGTCTGATATAAGGCTAGAACCAGTACTAAACCCAAAATACAACCAAAACTGACCCAAAGTATATACACCAAACCAAACAGACATCTTCTTGTATCATATTAACAATGCATTGGTCACAAAGTCCTACATGGTTTAATTTTAGCAATATTTTCTAAGTTTAGACTTTAATTTGTCAGCTTTTGGTCACTTTGAAATTTTTGAACACTTCCATCGTAGTCCTACTTCTTGTTGGGCCAAATTTCCTTTGTCCACAAAAAAGGTTTGAAAATTAAATGACTCCATGACCATACATCACATAGCCAATCATGCAGATGGGAAAATGCCAACTTTTTACAAGTTTCTTATGTGTATCAGTTGATGATATGGAAATACTTATTGTATATATTTTTTACAAGATAATTAGATCCCTAGTCAATTGTCTGAGATGGCAATAGCTACATGTTCATTAGATCTCCTATTTAAATTCCAATTCTCTTTTCATTGGTCTTATTTTATTTTTATTATTTTATTTTATCTTATTTTCGGATACTTTGTACTTTTCTAGTCCATTGAATAATAGTGTTTTAACAATTGGACCTATTTGGAGAATGCAGCGGGGGTGTTTGTGCGGATTGAATCGCTAAAGACAAGACCAAAAAAAAGGAAACCAGATAAAACACAACCGAATTTGATGTTATGAGGTCGCATCTGGCAGATTTGGAGGTGGATTTTGAGACCCGGGTGCAAGGTCTAAGCCACAAATTTTATTTGATGTAGCCACCGTAAATCAAGTGCGTGTGCTTCAGAAGCTAAGTTACATGATCTTTCTCAACAGGTGTCGCTCTCATGTTCCGCGTGTGCTCCCGTTTTCATGCTCAGCGCACGCTCTTACTCAAATTCTCACTATTTATGACTTAATTTTGCTGCTCTCATGGTCCCGCAGCTTGCTGAAGATGTGCCTAGACGTTTGGGAGACAGAGTGGTGGAAATGCTTGTGGGACTCAAGATCTACAAAGAATAGTAGTTAACTCAAACTAGCTTTATGAAAATATTTATTGTAATTTTTTAATACTTCTTTTGACATACTCTGGTATGCTTGTGATAATGGTTAATTGTAGTCTTCAATCCCTGTTTGGTCTATTGAAAGATAGTTGGCTCTACAGCTTTAGACTTACCAGCAGTTGGCCTATTGAAAGATAGTTCCTCCACGGCTCAAGACTTAACATAGCAGAGCATCAAAAGTTTAATAGTTTAATAGAATGTATTCAAACTAATATTTTCCCAAAATTGTGTCAATATCTATAGGCAAACACCACTTCTTCTTCTTCTTCTTCTTCTTCTTCTTTTTTGAGAAACTTTGATGAATTAAATTTGCAAATTTATATTTATTTATTAACATACAATAAGCACTCTTCATAATGGGGAATTCGCGTAATTTAACTTCTAACATTCTTACAAATAATAAAATATTGAGAATTCAAAGATAGAGGCATGAGTTAGGCTTGCTCGACTAGGATGGTATATGAATGTTTATGAATTCATTGAATTGTGTTTGGATCTTTTAAAGCTCGGTGCACGACACGGATATGTACATTTTTAAAAAATAAGACACGGATGCGGTGAAGATACACCTATAAAATTATATATATATATATATATGTATATATATAATTATATATTCAAAATATAATTATTAAAATATTGCACATTCATTTTTCTAATAACAAACAATTATATATAAATACAAAATTGCAAGTAAAACAACAAATAAGAGAACCAATTTCAATAATTTTATCTTTGTTATATAAAAAAACATAAACAAGACAAAACAGAAAATAAATGAAAAAATAAATTTGATCCAAATTCCAAATGAATATGCGTAGGAGAGACATAGCTATGATGGGCTAAATATGTACATGAATAAACATACTCCCTCCGTCCCAAAATAGTTGTCCATCTTTCTATTTTGGGATGTCCCAAAAAATATGTCCCATTCCAAATTTGAATGTACTATGTTTATAACATTCCCAAACTATCATTTTAACTAAACAATTACACTAATTACGAAACACTATTTTATCTTTTAGTAAGGGCATATTTGAAAATTCACTCGTATCAATACAATAAACAACTATTCAAACTTCACTACCATAAAAAGTTTAATTTCCCATACAGATCATATATTGTGGGACGAAGGGAGTATAAAATAATTTCTAAACACTTTACAGAAGTATCGGACACGTGTCCTTGTCCAAAAAGTGTCTCTCAATCAATCGAAATGAGAGATGAAAAGCCATAAATTCACAGTGTTCGATCAATCAAAGTGGGTTCGATCGATCGAATTTATGAAAAACAATAAATTCAAAAGGTTCAATCGATTGAAACTTGCAGAAAATGTAAGAAACTGCTACAAAACCTTGAGAAGAGCACGATTGACGAGTAAATTTCCTCAACTCCGATAAGCCTTGGTGGAAAAAAATTGGACCGGGCCTCAATTAGCCTTATATATTGGATTGACGCAGGCGTGAACTTCCATCATTGTAATGGTGGGCCTACAGGCGCTTTCCAAATATCAAGATGCCTAATCCAGTAATCCTTGTAAGACACGGAAAAAATAAATAAATAAACTTAGTTAGAATAAAAAATTATTACCTTCCAATTTGAACAAACACAATTTTAACTACTGCACTCTTTTTCTCACAAAATTGGTCCCTTTATGAATGTGGCTGTTCGTTTTATAGACAAAATTGCTCTTCTTCTTTTCTTTCCCTTTTATTTTTATTTTTATTTTGATAAAACAAACTCACACACATATTTTTACCGAGGCTAAGACTCAAGACTTCCTTTTAAAAAGTTGGGCCTTGGTAGCGCTGGGCCATTTGATCCTTTAGTCACTAATCTATTGATATGTAGAAAACAATAGAATTAAATCCCACTAGACCCCACTTCAATATTTTCTGAAAATGCAAGGTAAAAATTTACACCATCTTTTTACTCTGGTATGAATTTGTAAGTTCATATTTATTTGATTTTCAAATGAAGAAATTAAATTACAAAAATTAAGCAGTACTGTACTTTTTTTGTTATCACACTCATAATTAGTTTTTTATTTTTCTTTTTTCTTTAATTACAATAGTCAGAAGTTTGATAATGGAGGGTTGTGATTGGAGGATCACATTAGTGGACTTTCTAAGGATGTTCTTGTTTCAATCTTGTCACTATTGACAATGAAAGAAGCTGCAAGAACTAGTTTGCTGTCAAAGAGATGGAGGTATATGTACACTTACATTACTGGTCTGAACCTCAATGCCTCGCATATAATAAATGATGTGCTACTAGGAGACAAGGAAGTCGAAGTAGAAAGCCCTTTGTACTTGAGTTGGGTTAATCAAGTCTTGAAATCGCACAACGCTCCAACTATAGATGAATTCAGAATTCAATTTGATCTTGATGGAACTTGTAGATTTCATATTGCCAATTGGGTTAATTTTGCAATAGAAAAGAAAGTTAAAAGGCTTGAGTTAGACTTGTCAAACATTTGGGACATGACTAGAGATTTAAAATTTTCCTGACACGGACTGTATTGTAAATCACATGCATTCATTATTTTTTTGGGTTTACTAGCTGCAACTCTTGACTAATCTCCTATTGACACACGTGAAAGTAACTGAATAAGTTCTCGAGTACTTCTTAGCTATCTGTCCATTTTTTGAACAATTATCCATGTATGACTCAGACCGTCTCAATAATCTAAAAATTCCTAATCTATTGCTCAAATTGAATGGCTTGGAGATAACTTTATGCTTTGGTGCGCAAAGTATTGAGATTTCTAAAATGAATCTAGTGTAGTATAAGTACTTTGGACAAAAAATAAACATGCCATTTAAGAACATTTACGAGCCTGTTGAAATATATAGTGGGGGTGAGTATTGCAAACATCTAATTTATAAATTTTTGAAAATTTCAAGCTATCTTTATTAGCTAGAGAGCCTTATGTTAGAGATGACCTACATCGAGGAGGTTAGTAAGTTTAACTAATTCATATTATGATAAAGGCATGTCATTTATTGTGTAAATTTGTGTTAGAGGTAATACGTCTTGCTTTATAACTTGCATTTGAGGTTTATTGCTTTCGTAATTGAATTTTCAAATGAAGATTTTGATTCTTTGGAATTCTGCTTGAAAGCTTTCAATTTTGCCAGGTAATTGCTTCTTTATGGCTATTACAAATTATAATATTACCAGTAATAGGAAAAAAGTTCTTACAGTGCTTAGATTGCTCTATTTTACTAATTGTTCAAGTATTTTGTAAATAAATACATGTCATTCTGTTGTTCTTATGTTGATTTAACTATACTGCTTGTGAGTTTTACATGGTCGTTTAATATATTACCTTAGATTACTTGATTTTTATTATTGTTCAAGTACCTCAGATTGCTTGATTCTCATGAGTTAGGCTTGCTTATAGGGTGACTACCGACTAGGGTGGCATATGAATCGAACTGTTTATGAATTGTGTTTGGATCGTTAAAAGCTCAATTCAGGATAAATGAACCAATCCAAATTGAAGCTCTGTTTACATTAATATTGAGAGGTAATGATAAGTGCTGAAATATGCACATTTTAACCATAATCTTGAGTATAATAGAATCTTAGTCCATCTTTATTTTCCCGCTTTAGTCTTATTTTGTGTTTTTTCCCTTTTCAGGCACATAAGGTTGAAATGAGCTAACTCTGGTGTTTTAGAGCCTTGGGAAAGTTAATCAAAGTCTTAGTGAGAAACCAGAGCAAAAAGGAAGCTGAGTTAAAAAATTCCTACTTGTGATCAATCGAACCAAGACCCATGATCAATCTCATCAGATCGATTCAACTAGAATCTTTGATCCCTCGAAGACTTTGTCCTTATCCAAAAAAATATCTTTATCCCATCCAAATAAATATCTCCAACAACCCGTGATCAATCGAGCCAAGCCTATGATTTAACAAACTTGCCTTGAAAGTTGCAAAAATTAGAATTTAAGCCTTGATTCAAGGGGGCTCGGGTGCAATCAAATGGGTGTCCTTGTGTACGTGGTTTGACCAATTTGAGGTCACAAGAGCCATATATAAATACAGAATTAGCCTAATTTGGCAAAAGAGGTTGGACATTTGTAACATTAGAGATTAGATTTGGGGTTTTTTTGGGAACACTCTCTCTCTACATTCACACACTCTCTCTCTAGGGTTTCAACCAAGGAAGAAGAAGAAGAAGGAGATCGATGGATTGTGAGACCACCATGATGACATCTTCCTTCTCCATGAGTGACTAGTTCTTTACTTAGGGCTTAGTTGAGCCCTAAGTGTGTGTAACTAAACCTTTGTCTTTCAATTTTGGGGATTATTAACTGTAATTAGTGTTTGGTCTTGTGAATTCAAACTTGGTTGTACTAAGGTTTATATTAATAATTCTTTCTATTAATTCTCTATGTTGGTTGCATGTTGTCTTATGTGTAATTAATTGAGGATTATTATCTAAACTAAGTGCTTTTTGTAATTGTACTTAGTGACGCCATGCATGGTTCTTATTGGATACAATTACTAATTAGTTTGATGGATTATACTTAGTCTTGATGGGTTGTACTACATCTTAGAGTAATTGTAGTTAGGTAAACAATTCATACTTGATTTTGATAGTTCATGCTTATTCATTGCAATTTGTATTATCTTATTGATTATTGATATGTGCTTGTAGCCACATTTTCATTACACTGAGTTTTCTCCATTAATTGAAGGTATTTGGTTTAGTTGCATGAATTTTGTGGTGTATTCTATGCCCTAAGTCTCTCTTCATATCACTTAACTCAAGTTTAATTTAGTTTTATTTCAATTGCATGTTTCTCATACTTCAATATTAGTATAATCAACCAAGCAATCATCTTTTCAATCTCACGCTCATTGATGTCAAGTTAAATTCTGAGCCAATAATCCATGTGGACGATCCCTTCTCACTATACTAATTTATAAGTGTTTAAGTGGCTTTTATAAATGTAAAAGTTGATGCCTACTTAACACTTCTAAATATAACACATTTTTATGGTACACTACAAAATTGCATCAAGTTTTTTGGCGTCGTTGCCAGGGATTGACGGTTATATTGGAATTAAATTTGACATTAGTGTTCATTTGATTGCAAGAAGATTCATTTCCTACCTTTTTCTTATTTTTTATTCTATGTGAAATTAGGTACTTGAAAGAAAGAGAAGCAAGCTTTGGGTTCACGGCATTGTGCTTGGGATCTTTATGAGCATATCTTGAACCCTTGAACCATTATTGTACATTTCTATATATGCTTTAGAGATAGTCCTTGTTGAGGCCATTTATAGTTTGCATTGTGATATTGAGGAGAAAAAGGATCATCATATGTGGATGTTGTTATTGTGCATGCACTGTAGAAGGTTTCTTTATACTCTTCTCGTCCCTCTAGACTAAGAGATTGAGTCTTCCCTAAGAAGATTAAGAGGTAGTGCAAGTAGAACTTTTCCTATCCTAGATTATCCGATAAATTCAATGGAACAAAACAACCTTCCTCCAATTTTTGGTGAGCCACCTCTAGTAGCTCAACCACCCCAAGTAGTTCAACCTCCTCATGTGGTGCAACCACTTCGAGTAGCTTACCCGCTACCCAATTCTCGAATGGTCCTTCGTGTTCATTACATTCCCAATCTTTACAATGCTCCGACATGTTACCGATTACCAAATGTTAGGGTTAACCACTATGAAATCAAGTCCGGGATCATTCAAATGTGCCCCACATTTTGTGGGTTAAACTATGAAGATCCATATAAGCATTTGGGTAAATTTTTAGAAGTATGTTCCATTGTTAAGATCACCGATTTTCCCGAAGAAGCCTTAATAATGAAGCTTTTCCCTTTATCTCTTCGAGATAATGCAAAATATTGGTTCAACAACTTGGGGGCTAATACCATCACTTTTTGGGCTCAAATGCAACAAAAATTCCTTAAGAAGTATTACCCTGCAAGTAAAACCAATGCAATGAGAACGGCTATTCAGGGATTTTCTCAAGGTGATAGAGAGCCATTACATGAAGCTTAGGAAATATTGAACGATTTGCTACAGAAGTGTCTACATCATGACCTTCCAAAGTGGCAACTTGTCTAATATTTTTATGAAAGCTTATCCGACACTCATAAGCAAAATAGTGGATGCTTCATATGGAGGCACATTTTTATTAAGCACGAAGATGATCTTTAGACTCTTTTTGAGAACATGAGTGAAAACTCCAAGCACCGTTCTACAACTTCTTGGTCGGTTGTGTGATAACCGTCGATTTTGGAACACGAGTCGATCAAGTTCACACACGACATTAAGGGAAATATCAAACAATTAAGGTAATAAACAAGTATAGAATACAAAAGATAAATAAGAATAAATAAATAATCTGAAAAGAAACTAAATAATAAAACCTTTATTAAATCCAATAAAATAAATCTTCCATAAACCATCTAAATCATCTGATACCAGTAACCGTCTAGATTACAACTCGGGAATCCATCATGTGGATCCCTAATAATCCCAATTAAAATTACTTAAATAAAGATATCCAAAAACTAAACATAAAGAAAAATCCTACATAGAAGAGTGATGAAGACTGTCTCTGCTTAGCACGAACAATTTCTAAGTCTGAAACTGACGAACACCTGAAAAATAATAGCGGGTCAGGTTCACGAACAAGTTCTACTCTACTACATTCCATACAGAGACCCGATACACGTATACATCTTAGTCAACTTAACAATAACTACATAATCCGTATGTATATAGATACACACTAAAAGACTGTCACAGGACTATAGGGCAATCTCAACCAGAATAGTAGGCAACATGTAAAATGCACATATAGTGGGCATGATTACCATGACCTATTAGGGCACACAACTATCCACTATATCCAGTTATTCATCCCTAAACAATATACGCTCCCTAACCATTGATCCTGAGACTCAAAACTCATATCATGGCACATATCCATATATATAAATCCTATCCATAACATAAAAGTAAACTATCTACCATATTCTTTCAATGACATGTCATCAGCTGGTCTTGTGGCCTGACATGAATAGATAGGACTTAACTTATTAGTTAATCCATCGATTATATGCCCTTATATCCTGACAATGGTGCATTTATTCCATAATCCAACAATTGATACAATAAATAAAATAATACATCAAAAATCCAGAAATAGCATAGTATAAATCATGCAGATATTCCTTGCATAAATTTATGCAATAATGACAATTTAACTAGCACGTAGTTAACTTACATCTTAAGTAATTAACCTACATCTTAATTAAATTATATTAATCCTCCAAAGCATGATTAAATCATTTAAACACTTTATTTCAATTGTTAAAACAATTAAATAAATCAAAGCATCCATTAAACCACATAGAAGTTATTTAAAAATTCCCTATCGTCCAATCCTTAAGCAGATAAAGTATAATATGCATTCTAGAACTTTCCCAAGTCCATTTAACCCATAAAAATAATTTAAAATAAGTTAAAGCAAATATGGACAATTAAAACGTAATACCCAGGTTGCAGCCCAACTGAGTTAGCTCTTTCACAAAAGAAGTCGGCTCAATTGCCAACCGAGTCAGCTTATTCTCAAACGAGTCGGCTCGGTCCCTTAATCCAGTTGACTCAGTTTCAATTGAGTCAGCTTGATTAGTAACTGAGTCGACTCAGTTGGAACTAAGTCGGCTTATTCCTATTGCGAGTCGTCTTCTTCGCCTCTGGTGACCTCTGTCTATTCCAATTTTCTCTGTTAAGGGTCCTAATTGTCTGTACTAAGTCCTAAAAGATCCCCATTAATTATTTTAAGCCTTTAAGCATTATTTAAACAATTTAAAATCAAGTTTCATACATCAAAGATCAATTTCAAACAATCATAGACAAATACATATAAACACTGTAATTAATCCTTTTAAGTATGCATACATGGTCAATTTTACTGTTTAACAATCCTGGAATCGTCTTAGGCATGTATAATACACGTAAGGTTTCGGATTGAAAACCTTAATCTTTTTTTTCCTTCCTTTTTTGGCGATCTTGGTTGCCTTCAAAGCTCTCTGCTGCTCGGTCCTAGTCCACGAGCAAACCTTCCTTCTTTCTCCTTGGGTTTGGCTTTAAACCCTTAACCAATCTCTCTCTTTTCTCTCCTTTGCATCTCTCTCTTTTCCTTTTAATTGTTTGCGTGAATAAGGGTTATGCTAACCCTTAGCAAACCCAATACACACACACACACACACATTACTACTACTTCTCCTCCTAATCCTTTCCCAATTCTAATTACCTTAATGATAAAGAAAAGAATAAAGGAAAAGAATAAAATAAAAAACAAACTATACATATATATGTCTTATGTCAAAACTAACGTGAATATACATATGCATATACATATATATATAATATTAATAACTATACATATAATTGACTATGATACTATTACTATTACTATTAATAATGTACAAATAATAATAATAATAATAAAACTATCCTTATATACACATAGATACATATATATTTACAACTATTCAAGGGCAATTATCCATACCCATCAAGTCAAAAAACTTAGAAT
>JAOTQH010275317.1:0-10474 GCA_025631255.1 Cornus kousa
ACTTCAAGTCTTCTTAGATAGAATCGTAAAAGTAGAAATAACTATTCATTTAAGTGAAACAACGAATCTTAAAAATTAAAAAAAAAAAAATTGGGATCATGTACTCGTGGGCTTTCAACCAGAGAACACAAAAAAATAAAATATATATTATTCTCTGTATATATAATAGATTGGTATATATATATATATTAGATACAATGTATATATTTAGAACCAAAAAAAAAAAAAATTCATCAAAATAGTATTGCAAGAGAACATGTTTAGAGATAACTTACCTTCTAGAAATCTACTAAAAAAAAATTGTTAAAAAATTTGCCTCTTTGAAACTCAGTAAAAAAGAAACTAAGTTAGAAAAGAAAAAAGTTAGTTGTTTTACATAGTTGAGTTGTTGGATAAAATAGAAACTTCAAATAGAAAAGAGGAGAAGAAAGGAGGTAGAGTATGGCATGGTTGGACGTTGAAGAGCTTTAAAGACTTTGTGTCTGATGCACTAGACTTGGATGGTGTACTTGTAGCGTGGGTGGGTAGCTCAACTTGATTATTGACTTTCTCCCTGACCGAAGGATTAAGATAGAGTTCACTTGATTATTTGATTGACCAGTGGGAGAAGGATCCAATAAAGAGAGATTAATCATTTAGAATTCCATGAATTACTTGGATAAGGGGTTTAATGGGTATAGATAATTACCCATGGATAAGGTGTATATATATATATATATATAAATATACATATGTATATAAGGAAAGTCCTTTAGTAATAATATGATATATTTATTTTATTTATATAAAAAGATACATAAATTATACGTAATATATATTTTAGTTACCTTTGTTGTATTTTAATTTTATTATTTTCTTTATTAATTTGATGATTTTCACGGGATAAGTTCCATGGGCTAAGGACGATGAAATTCCCTTATCAAAAATAAGGGAAGTGATTATAAATACGAAGACGACTCAATAAATAGGAATTTAGTGTTGCAGAAACTATATATTTGATAAAGAAAACTTTTTCACCACTGTTGAATTTGAAATTAGACAAAATCTCGATGATACTAAACTTTTATATGTGAAATATTGCATAAACAGGTAGCTTCATCCTTGGGAAATATGTTACCAATTTGGTCAGATCAGCACAAAGACAGAACATAAACAAAACCACAACAAATCTCCTTCATTTCAATTTGAGTCTAAATTCAAGAATTTTGAGTCAAATTTTCAATGGTACTAATCCCATTATGAAATTGAAACTGTAGAGCCTCTAGCATTGATTGATGTTGATGAGAGTGGCAATCCAAGATAAGAAGGCTTTGGAAATCATCTAAAATGGGATGTGTGATCTTCATTGAAATGACCAAGGAATTGTTCAAGCCGATTGTCAATATTGATTCCAATTAGGCAATATATTTTTGTACAAAATGTATATTCTTATACAATATCATATTTGACGTATGAATTTTACTGTTATATTAAGTAATGCTTTCTAAATTATACTCCGTATCTGATTTTCGAAAAAAATTACTTCGTATATATTATTAAGATTTCTCAAAACACTTAACCGAGTTACAGATATCATATTTTTCTTCCATCAATTTCTTTAAAATCATTCATGATTATTCTTGATCTTTGATTTATTCTTTTGATGGGGAAAAAATTAGAATTTCCCAAATGAAAAATCTTGAAGATTTCACTAGGTTCCTACTTCGTTGAATTCCCATTTCATTATTTGGTATTAACAAAGCTTAAAGCTAGACGCAATCATATTGCTAATGGATTGGAAGTCACTTCTTATATCATCCTCACCTTTCTGTTTTGTTAGCAAATAAAAAAGCCTTTAAGCTTGAGGCAACAGACGATAAAATTGTACGCCACTTTTTAAAAGCATACCCTTTTAAGAAAAGACTTTGTGGTTCCAAATTGTTTCAAAACTCAAATGTTACTTTTATATTGTCATTTTTTTTTCCTTTTTTGGTTATATATTATCCGTGTTCCATGTGCTACACTGCCACTTGGTTTATGGTCATGCGATTATGAATAGTAAATCCCTATTTAGCCTGGTTGCCTTAATCTTCTATTCTTCACTTTAAAAAAAATAAAATAAAAAATTGAATACTAACGTGCGGAGTTAAGATGGGTTTGGCTAAATCCTACTCTGTTCCGTTAGAAAATTCATCATATCACTCCGTCCCGATTCTAGGATGACTTTGTAATTAGTATACCATTCCCTCCCCTATTCCGATAGACAAAGTATCGATTCCGCCCCACATATTACATTTTATTGTGAGGCAAGGCGGGTTATATTACTTTTATTATGTTAGTAAAAAAAACTAGTCCAATGTGCTCAAATTGGATTAATAAATAAGCTGACCAAAATTTTAAATTACAAAGTAATGAATATTAATATATTAACGGGTAGTTCTAACAAAATAATACAATCTTAAAAATACTACATATATATTTTATATATATAAGAAAATTTTAAAGGTACATATATATTCGGACTGATTCATCATTAAATTCACCTCTACCTCAAACCCGCTTCGAATTTTAAATTATTTTATTATGCTCGCCCTAAACTCATTTAGGGGTGAGGTGGGGTGAAAATCAGTGCGTGAGAAGAAATAGTCACCTCTATGAATTATGAAGTATTTTGAGAGGTTGAATATCACCATCATCGACTATATATTTATATATATATAAAATATTAAAAATAAATTTTGACTTTCCCATTCTGTTTTATTTTTAAAAAGAAGAAATAAATAAAATAATGGTTAGAGTAGACAGGTACTTTTATAAGTTTAAAAACTCATCCATTGCTTCATCCTTTAATTATTGCGGGTGATGAGGGAATATTCCTTTTCATATTAAAAAGTTTCCCTTTCCCTTTTAATGTACATCATCTAGGATATCCTGTTACACTATGCACATAAAATATTATACACACACAAAGTTTGTCTTAGCCGATTATTTTTTATTTTTTTTATTTTTTTTATTTTGTCTTAGCACTAGTTTATGTCACTTGTAGTGCATGTGGTCCAACAAGACATAGAGGATGTCATCAATCACTAGCATCATCATCATTTTTGTTTTTCTTAAATTTAGTGGACATAACAATTCAACATGGTTCCCGACCAGAACAATTCAATATAGTTTTCATTATCAATGGCTCCTAGGTTTTTACCATTTTACCCAAACTTAACTCATTTATGAGTTAAAATTATCTTCAATGACTTGTGTAATGCATTAGCAATCAACTAATTCGAAAGTGGAATTCACTCCTAAATTGATCTTAGTCTTTCCTAAATTGATACAATATCTTAATGGATTGACCATTAAATTGGCTTATAAAGGTAATGATATGGTTATTAGGGTTTGTGTAGTTGCTTAAAGTAGAATGTGCTGGTTCAAGTCCTATGAATAAAGTGAGTAGGTGACAACAAGTATGGTCACTAAAATTTAATTTTTCTTTTAATTTAAAATGCTATCCATTTAAAAAGTTTGTGTGTGACCGCCATGAATTGATGTCTATAATGAGTTATTTAAAAAGTTATGTGGGACTCGCCATGTTTTGTTACCTATAACGAGCCATTGAAACTCTTTGGCCACAAATGCTCGCTATATGACTCGCTGTTTGTAAAGAGCCATTTAAAAAGTAGTGTGTTTGGCCGTCATATACTGCTATTTATAAAGAGTTGTTTAGAAAGTTATGTAAGGCTCAGTCTGTAACGAGTCACTGGAATTCATTGTTCACAAATATTTATTGTATAACTTATTGTTTATAACTGTAACAAGCCATTTAAAATTTTTTGTATGGAGCTTGTTATGCGGCGAGCCCCACTATACCATCTTCCTCTCGTCACAAATTATAGCACACCAGATGCTAAGAGAAGAAAAGAACCAACTTAATATTGCCTTAATTAATATTTGACAAGGAAAGCAAATATTTATTAATGCTAATTGTAAATTTAATAGAATATCATATCATACTTTTGTATACAAATTGATGACAACCACATCATTTGCTTTATACAATTATCAATCCAGCCTACAATGATTTGCTTGGTACAATGATCTATTTTTAACATGCAATCATACAAACACCAAGTGAATAACAGCCGGGAAACAGCCCAAGGAAGAGTGGACATGCTTATAATCATTTGCTGGATACAGTAATTTTCTTTTAATATTCATTGAATGATTTTTAAAATTATATAAACTGTAAAAATCATCAACACCGCACCTCATCATAGCTCTTTGACGAGGACCTTTATGGTACCAGCCTGATTTAGTAAATGAGTAATAATTATATACAGTTAGTTATATATATACACACACACACCACAAGGATTAAAATACCATCACACACACACACCACAAGGATTAAAATATATGTTTAGGCTTAATCGACGTAGTGTTGGGATTATGTGATTATTTCCCAAATTACATTAGTGTCTGAATAAGGAAAAAAAATAAAAAAGAGAGGCTCAGATGGGGCAAATAATGAAAAATTGGAGGAAGAACCTAAGTCACACAATTCTTCACAACAGGTGTCGCTCTCACGTTCCGAGCGCGCTCCCGCTCTTACGCTCCGCGCGCTCTCTCGCTCAAATTCTCACTATTTATGACATAATTTTGCCGCTCTCACGCTCTCATTCTCGAATTCGTTCTCGCTCCCGCTTTATGTGACTTAGGGAATAACACGTAAGAGGGATGGAAGAATATCCATTGAGACAAAAAAAAAAAAACAAAATAAATAAATAAATAAAGAAAAACTTTCATTTTTGTAAATAGATAGTATTATATGACTGGACTATTATACCCTTCAAAAAAATCCAAGTGTAAGCATTTATATTTATAGATTTATACATCATGCTACTATTCCATAGTATGCTATACATTATTGAATATGTTTATATTATTTTACATCATATATAATTGACTATACCTTAGGAAATTCTCACTGAAATTTTACATTTTTTATTTGAAACGGCGTAGTCCTTCATAAAATTATCTTGCATGTTTTATATGATTAATACTGCAGTAGTGAAAACAGAGGAGAGATATATATTCTATTTAAATGTTTTGCTTTACTCACAGTTCCCTTTTCTTTAATTGTAAAATATAATACATTAAATTTTTTTTTTTTTTGCATTTTTTTTTTTTTTTTTTTCAGTTTGTCGTGGATGTTTCTAAGAGTTATTTCTCCTCTGCATATATTTGTATATCATGATTATCATCCCAAGACAACATTAAGTTATATACCAAATTTTGGCTAAAGGACCGTCATAAATTATACAACTCTCTTAATTTTTTATTATTTTTTTGTTGCAAGTTTGAAAATATTATCATTGTTATGTTTGAGAGCATATAATCAGTGTTTTAAATTATAATTAGAATCGAAAGAAAATTTAGTTTCAAATCTCAATTAATTATTTTTCTTTCAATTTTAATCCTATAACACGTTATCTTCAACCAATTATGTGCTTCAATATAATTACTAAGAGTAAGCGCTATACCTTATTTTCAATACTCATCGGCTTGATTGAACCAACCTTTGCAATTTCATAATCTCCCTGTTGAATGGCTTGTTGTCGATGATTCCAAAAATAAATATTGTTAGAAAATTATTAATTATTGTGATGATAAAGATACAAAGACATGATTACATTAGAACAAATCTAATATAAATTTTACTTTTTTTACCGGTTCATATATATTTTGATATTTAGACATAAAGCTTGCATTGATTTCAAATTGTTACAATGATATCAAATATTGTTCTCTTATGACCCTCCCCAGTTCAAAATTTTCTAAAGAGGATGAAAGTGATATTGGATTCAGCGTTTATGATGCCACTACAATTAATTAATTTGTACATTTCACACTTTCCTCCATTTTTTATCGTCCTTTCTATTTTTATAAGAGAAAACCTATATCATATGCTAATTTTCTTAAAAATTGAAGTTAAATCGATAGTGAATTTATTGGCCTCGAAAAAGAAAAAAAAGAAGAGACAATGAATTTATTAATTTTAAAATTGAACTTAAATCAATGGTGTAATTTACTAACTCATTCAATACAAAGATTTGTTTATAATAAAATTATTAAACAATTCAACATTTCACCAATAAATATTTATTAAACAATTAATTTAATATATTTAGTATGTTTTGGAGTTTAATCTTACCTTGAATTTTTTTTTATAAGAAATGGCCTGAAAAAAGAAGACATCAAATCGTTAATATACAGACCATGACAAAATCCCCTGCACTTCTATTTGATAAAAGAAAAAGGAAAAGAAAAAAAAAAAAAAAAATGAATGTAGCAAGTCACCAACTACACAAGTTAACTTATATAATAATAGTAATAATAACAACAAAACAATAATAATAATTAATAAAAAATACACGAGGGCAATATAGTAACTTTACAATCCAACCTTAATCTTAAAACGATCTCCTCGCATACATGTAAATAGCAATTTCCTAGTTTAATTAAAAAAATATATAAAAATCAAAAACTCAACACAATCGCTAAATCTTATCCACTAGACTCATTTGGATTTATCTCGTCTCATTCGTGTAAATAGCAATTTTTTTACTTAATACTAAAAATCATAACTCAATTACTAAATCGAAAAATAAATAAATAAATAATTGATAAGTTAGTGCCGCTGATAACTTGATAATGCAAAAAATGTCATTATCATAACATAAAATCAATATTAAATTAATCTTATCTTAATACCTTTTTCAAAAAAATGATATGCCACATCAATTATACCATAAAATCACTCTTAATTGATCCTATCTTAATACTTATTTTTTTTAGTAAGTACTAGTACGGATACACGAAAATTATCAAGGGTGAAAATAGTAATTTCATTATGCTTACGGACACCAAAACAAGATTTAAATACAGTTTAATCCTCAACCTCTACCCTCCCCTCAGAACTCCCTCTCAATCATATTCTCTGCTCTCTTTTCAGTCCTTTCGTCCAATCACCTCTAACTCTCTCTCTCTCTCTCTATATATTATATCTATATATTTCTGCTAGAGAGAGAAACAAGTAAAAGGAGTAATTGAGTGAAAGAAAGACAATTCTCTCTCCTCACGTCTTCACGTTTCTCCCCCTTTTCTTTCTCTCTCCTCCGATCATGGCGAGGTATCTGTCGATTCTGTTATAGATTCACCTCTAATTGGGTTTATGTTATCGTTGAGACATCTCCCTACTACTCAGTTCTAGGGTTCGCTCACTTAATACTTCCTCTTTCAGGTAATCGCTTTCTATGTACATATATGCACGTGTTTCAGTTATTCAATTTTGTATCTCGATTTTGTAATTTGAAATTCTGATGTTGTGAGTTGTTGTTGTCTGACTTGATCGAATATGGGTTGTAAAGAATTTAATTTTTTGCTGCGTTTCTTGAGTGAGGGAGTTGAAAATGGGGTTGTTGAAGTTCGGTAAAGGTGTTACCTTTTTGAGAAATTATGGTTGTTTGCTGCAGATTTTTTGTAAGGTTTATGGGTTACTGACTAAACTTATATTATAAGAGGGTTACTGGGTTACTGATTGCTATATTTTAAAATTTATTAGAATTTTGTATTAATTAAAATTAGAATTATATACTGTGGATCTTATTTTTCATTTTCGCCTTTTTTTTTTTTTTTCTGATGTTCAATTTTGCATTTTTGCTTCTAGTCTCACTAAACAGTAAGTAATTACTCAGTGGACTCAGGTCTCTCTTTCACCTTAAATCTCTTTATATATATATATATATATATGATGCTTGTTTGATTATAAGGTTGTTTTTTTTTATTATTTTCGTTGTCTCTCTAACTCTTGTACCCTTTTGGTGCGTGATTCTGTTTTATTATATTTTAAACATGTATCTGTTTACATGCAGATTCATTCCGACTGCAGCTTGACTAGCCATTTACACTTGAAAATGTCACATGCACATGTATATGAATACATTTTGTTAACATTGTTGCATAAGTTCATTACTGAATAGCTGAAAAAACAATTGTTGATTGATGTAAATCCCTATAATTTGGATCATCGTGCATTTTGGAATATTTTTTTTAGTTTGTATTCTAGAGACAATTACTATTCCCTTAGGCTCAATCTCTTCTGTACTTTGGCCAATTGGAATTTTCTTGTAGTCAGAAATGAAGATGTGTTTGAGGTTTTTCAATATAGCCCACTGTTGCGGTTTCTGTATTGATGGTAGTAGACTTTCTTGCGATCATGGTCTTCGTAATCTTGGCAATCAGGATTAGAATAGTGTAACTATTTTGGACAGTTTTATTCATTAAGGTACATAAACTTAAGTTTTGTGCTCATAATTGTAACATGCCGAACTATGTGAAAATTGAGTCAAATTGTACTCACTAGTTGGTCTTTCTTTTATGCATGAGTGGAATTGTTTCAGTCTAGTTTTTTGAATCTAAAGTTTATGAGAATCCTGTATGTGTACTGAAGGTGATGTGGTCACTGGTCAACTACAGATGTCCTTTAAAATTATGAATAATGTGTCATTAACATTTGGTTTCACCAAAAGGTTTTTGTGTATGTGGCAGACACTTGTCTTGACTTTTAATTCCCAGTTCCTACTCGCCCAAAGCATTGATGATCTTGTCTCTTCATAAAATATATCCAATCAAAGTTATTGGTGAAAAATAACTTTTACCTTCGTAACACAAAGCATTTCTCTCTTTTTATGTTATGTTTTTGTATTTTTACTCTTATTTTTGTTTAGGTTTCTTATTTATTCAGAAAGGTAATGCTATGCGGCAGTCTTCGGATTATTTCTCTTCGGGTAATTCCTGAAGTTTCCAAGCATGTTATCTAGGAAGCAATCAAAGAAAAAAGCTGTATATAGTAGTTGATGTAATAATGTATTTAGGTCCTTCGAAGTTTCCATCAATGAACATATCTAAGGAATTGGGAAGTGGACCATGGGGGATTTCATCTGGATCCGAATCCTTTCACACTTCAAGTGATGCTACCCTTTTCTCAAGCTCGTTACCTGTTCTTCCCCATGAAAAGTGTATGCACCAGCTTGCTTGAAGACTTTGTATACTTCTATTCGTTGTGTGAAACAATTTTCTTAACTGTTTATTTTGTATAAATGCAGTGAACATAAATGATAGTTGTCAATCTATTGATGACGTCTCATCTAGCTTGAACAAATTTCACCCAGATGTGGAGGGTATTGACTTGCTTGAGGATGATGAAAATAATGCAATAGGAAGCTTGCTTCCTGATGATGAGGATGAGCTTTTAGCTGGGATAATGGATGATTTTGACCTAAATGGTTTGCCTAATCGAGTTGACGACTTGGAAGAGTATGATCTTTTTGGTTGTGGAGGAGGTATGGAATTGGAAGATACACAAGACTTGAGTATGAATATGTCAAAGGTAAGTTTATCTGATGGTGTTGTTGGGAATGGGGTGGCTCATTACGGTCTTCCAAATGGTGTTGGTACTGTTGCCGGAGAGCATCCATATGGAGAGCATCCGTCCAGAACTTTATTTGTTCGGAACATCAATAGTAATGTTGAGGACTCGGAGCTAAAAACTCTTTTTGAGGTAATTCAATTAAGTTGGAGCTCCTGTTAGATTCTTGTTATTAGACCACAGTATCCCCTTCTCTTTGTCTTATTTTTCCTGCTCTATTATACACTCATTTCTTTCGTAAGTTTTAGTTCAAACATGAGATAACCACGATTTTATTTAGTTATTTTATTTGAATTGTGAAGTGTTTAATTTTAATTTTTCAATTAACATGAGTTGTCTAATTACTTGGGATTTTAGTACTGGAATGGGCATTTGAATTTAAATGGGTTGCATAGGTGGGATGTTTTATTTGGATTGAGTTGAGAAATATCTTAGAATTATACAAAAGTTTTGTGAACTAATAGTCCCAGACTCCCAGTCGGGTGACAATGTTGAGTTGGGCTATTGGAATATGAATTCTGGTGGAAGTTTTACTGTTTAGAATTTGGACACATCAGTCACACAAGGGTTCTACTTATATATTCATATCACCCCAAGGCATCAATACATGGGATTGGACTTCTCGGCATCCATGTTATCCATGTCATTTGTGGGGAATTTTACATTGGTGCTATTATTATTAATGTGATAAATGGGAACATGCTACTGGGCACATTATTCTATTATTAGTAAAGCTTTGAATATGTGGTCCTGGCCCACTTCTGGGTACTCGATGGGATGTTATGTGTGTTGAATGATAGCTTCATTGTCAATGCTATTAAATATGTTTCTCTCAATATAGACAATCATCACATCATTCATCAATTGATCTTCTATTCAATTCGATTGCGCAGTTGAATCTTCACAATATTCATTGCAAAAAATGCCCTCTTTACCATGTCAATTGCCACCTGCCCACTAGATTGTAAAGATATTTTTGAGAAGCCGACTCCTCCATCCGCGAGTATTGTT